>JAJCXA010000107.1:0-127157 GCA_026770245.1 Clarireedia aff. paspali H2
TAATATTTTATTTTAAAAAGATTAATAATATTAAATTATATAATTATTAATAATAATTAATATAGTTTATAAAACTAAGAAACTAAATCTAGATCTAATATATCTAGTATCTAATTAATCTTGAAATCTATAATAGATTAATTAGTATACTAGTTAAATTAGAACTAAATTTTAAACTCGATATTAATTAGCTTATTATAATACTACTAATAGTAGTTTCCTTTAAATTTATAAAAGACAAAGTCTATATCTAATAAATAGTTAAATATAATTAATTAATTTAATCTTATTAATATTTATTTAATATATTAGTAATCTAATTAACTATTAATAATATAATAATAATTAGAATAAATAATAATAATTAACTAGTAATTAAATTAATTAATATTAACTTTTTTATTATTAATCTTTAATTATTATTTTCTTCTTTATTAGTTTATTTAACTATTATAAATATTAGAAAGAAGTATTTATTTTTAAATTAAAATTATTACTTTTAAAAACTTAAATTTAATTAATATTATAAAGTTTTCTTAATAGTCTTTAAATAAATTAAATTTATAATATATATTTTCTTTATTATAATAAAATATATTTAAAATAATAAAAATAATAAAGATAATTATATTAATAATTTATAATATAGAGATTTATCTTTATTACACTATTTAAAGCTATATAAAATTATATAAACAATTATTAAAACATAGTGTTCTAACTTATAATAGTAAGAAGGGGCGAGGTAGTTATTATACCTTGCAAGATATTTATTGAGCCCTGCCCGGTAAGGCTCTTCGACAGTCACGTTCTATTTATTGGCTCACCCGAGCTTCCTCTTTCTCATTAAATCTTTCAACTTCCTTCGCGCCTTGCTTCGCGCAGACGCACCTGCCGTATACTTGTACCGGTATAATCAATCCATCAACGGTTTTAACTAGAATATTTTGGTTCTAACCCAAATATGACGTCTTCGACGACTTCTGCAATCAGCTGTCGAGAGACAAGTTACATTACCCCTAAAGGACTAGGGTTCTCGCTTTACTGCAACAAAGATCAAACAAGCCTCGGCGACATTAACAATGTTGGGACGGACAGTGTCGAAGATTGCATGAATCAATGCTCCACGCATCCTCTTCAACTCTGTGGAGCAGCTGCATTTGACTCTATTAATTTAAGATGCTTTTTTAAGAACGCATCTATCACAGCAGATGGAGCTGTTACCCGGAATGGATGGGTCCTCGGTATCGCGGATGAGACCCAACTTCAACCGCTATCGGAAACATGTTCGAACAACGGGCAGACGCAAACAACCCCAAACGGACTCCAATTCATCATCTATTGTAACCAAACTCTGGTCGTCTACGACGTCTGTGACGATAGCGCGCCAGATTGCAGGGTACACACAAACACTTTTGACGAATGCTTGGAATTTTGCTCGACAATGCATCCTCTGTGTACTGGCGTCGCGTGGGATCCAACTCTAAGGGTGGGTTATCAGAACTGCTATCCCAAAAATGCATCGGCGCTAGCATTTGATAGTTTTCGATCGCCCACCAGCAACGGGATTCGCTCTGGGAAAGCGCTGCTTGAACCTGCCAACGACGATTGCCGTGCTAGCGCCAATACAACGGTCGCAGCGAGCAACAAGGAAATCTTTGAACTGTCGTGCGAGGAGAGTCGCACGGGTAACAACATAACAGTACAGCATGCCGCTTCACTCGGCAACTGTATCGATTCTTGCACAGGACCCTTGTGCTTTGGTGCCGTGTTTGATGCAAAGATGGTCGACGGCTTCGAGAACTGCTACCTCAAGTCCACAATCGGAGGCTCTATACCAGATCAAGACGGTTTCACCTTCGCCAAGCGACAAGATGCCGGCAACGACTCTACCCCTGATAATCCCTCGCCTGGTCAGACACATGGAGGGAGTAAAGCATGGATAGCCGGTCCTGTCATTGGCGCGATTGTGTTCATTATTTTTATTATTGCAGCTCTCTGGTGGTGGCGGAGGAAGAGCAGATCAAGGGAGATGCAGAATATCCAGAACGCCTTGGAACAAGACCCGTGGGCAAAAGCAGAGCTCGACCCCACAACTATATCTACGCCGACGTATGAGCTAGACTCACAGACTAGAAGTCACGGTATTCATGGAATTGAACTAGAGTCATGAGTGGAGTTTATTCCTCAAGGATGTACGCAATACAACAAGCCTTGATTGAGAGACATGCAATATGCAGCACTGCTTGTATATCACACACCTCAAATTGCGCTCATCACTGTTAGATAATATCTGTACAAGAGAAGAATTTAATACGAGGGTATACGTGTTTCATAACTATATACTGAATACTGAGCCTAAAGTTGCTAAAGGAACGGGAAGTGCTGCTCGCAAGGGGGTAAATGAGGCTGTGAAAAGTGGTTTGAGGGGCTCTGCGCGGGCTTTTATTCCATCTCAGGTGGCATCACCAGGAGTGGCCGGTCTTATCAACTCTAGTTCGAAGGATGAAAGCGAATCGCAATCCCAGCAAAGGCTTCAAGATTTTTCATCTACCAGTGGTGCCAGTAGTGGTAGTAGTAACATCTCAACCAATCCACTAGGACGCTCTGGTCCTTCTCAAATTGGCTGTCAGCCCTACTATGTTGGAAGGTTGTCTTACGTACCGAGGGATGTGACGCGGCCTCTTCTGAAAGATGGCGATGATGAAGTCTCAGCTGGGCCATCTTCGCGTAGAAACAAGTATGGGGCAGGTGCGA
Organism: Clarireedia aff. paspali H2; assembly: GCA_026770245.1. Lineage (NCBI taxonomy): Eukaryota > Fungi > Ascomycota > Leotiomycetes > Helotiales > Rutstroemiaceae > Clarireedia > Clarireedia aff. paspali H2. The sequence goes on from JAJCXA010000107.1 coordinate 2,758, forward strand.
GCGACGGACAGGCGGTTGTTGCAAATTTGCTTAGTTGTGCTAGTAGGTTTGATTACGGCCCATTGACGTTTATACAAGATTCTTGATATTCAAGTTGGGAGGTACCAAGTAGCGGCTAGGATCGAATGAAGTTAATGAAGAATATTTACCAAGCTAACTGACGATACGCTGTGAAATAAGATCATATCATTCTTGGAATCAACAATTAAAGAATTAAGAAGATCCTAAGACCTTGGGAGCTTATATACAAGGAGTAGTCACGTGAGTTACGTACTTAAAGCATGTGTACACTAGATATTCTCAAAGGTATATTCTACTAATAAGAAGTTCTAGCTTGGCTCATCAGGTAATTAGTCATAATAAATTATATTTACTAGTACAAAGAATTCGAATTATTATATTGCTTCTCTCTTTTAAAAATCTATTTTCAGATTCTTTACTTTTTCAAAAATCAATAAATCGAGATATCAAGATTCTACTAATTTGAATTTATTAAACTGTTTAGAAATTACTTTGATATTTATTCTTATATACTTTAGGGCTTGTTAAGTTAGATTAGAAAATAGGGACAAAAGTCCTCTCAAGTCGGATTTTAATGTTGATATACAGAGACTAAGCTTCACCGCGTGGCACCTTCGCTATCGCAATTATCAAGTAGCACGAAACCGAATATTTGGTATTAATTTATACTCAGCTCAATTACATAATTTGGACTTACCAATCTTTATATATAGAGGAGATAAAAATTAAGCACATTTAAAAAAGGACTTCAACAAAACTCATTCTACTATATACTACTTCAGAAGACAATCTGAGAAGCCTCAACAGGCACTGGCCACTTTGGCGACAACGTAGCCACCGAGATGTGTGGCCAACCCATCTCATCAAAGTCCAAAGTGACGTTCTGCGAGTATTGAATTTGGGTAGCGTCGAGCTTCACGATCGTGTTTGGGGGTATCACCCTGTCCAACTTCAATTTGAAAGAAGGAGAAACCACTATCTTGCCAGCTGCTTTCTCCTCTTTCCGTGCTTCAGAGTCAACCTCTATTGTCGCTTTTTTGTCCCCAGAGAAATCACCTTCCGGCAGCAGAACATCGTATTCAACGGTTGAAATCCAATAATCACATCCGACATTGACGCCATGGGCATTAGGGCCGGGGTTCTGGCGGCCATCACGAATACCTGAACCTTGTAGGAAAGCGGTATTTGCTGTGCCACCGCCGGGAATCCCAGAAACTGCGGGGTCGGAATGGATTGAGAAGTGAAGGTATTCTCTGATGTGTTTCTTCGTGCTGTTTTCATTAAATTCTTTCAGCATCAGATTTGGATCTAGCATGAGAGGTGTATTGAGTACGTCGCCGTCCTTGATCTCTCGGGGAATACGCAGATCATATGTCTTCTTGAAATTCACCATCTGAGGGAAAAAATCTGCGAATGTGTTGACATCGCCCGGCATACCCTTGGGGAATGGTAAGATTGAGGTTGATTTGATATTTGGGTTACCGGATTTAGGTAATTTCATGTCTGGTTCGAAGCCTTGGCAGTTGATGGCAACTCCGTGTGGTATAGATGCTAGGCGTGAGATAGTACCTCGAGTGACCTCAGGCCTCACGTCAGTCGGAGGGGTCCTAAGGAACATGCCTGACTCTATGTGAATTGCAATTCCTTCTTCCCGATCAGCCTGTCCTGTTTCGGGATTGAGCATGTCCTTGATCGTCTGCATGTATGGGACACCCTTCAAAATGACGTCTCGTTGCCTGCCCAAGCCTCGGTTGTAAATGTCGCCAACGTCCTCCAAGAATTGTGTGTCCTCTTCGGTCAAGTTGTACTCCAGAACGTTATTCCTTCTGTTGTTTCCCCAGGCTGGGCGGAAGATCATGTTCAACCCAGCACCGTGGAAATCCCCAGTGAGCTTCTCAAGGATATTAAGTTCTCCAGGAAGTGCGTCATGGTGCTCAGGCTGGTCAACTTCTGTGAAGAGTTCAGAGTCATTACTGATCAGTGAGCGGGTTGCAAGGCGATGACTGATCGGCGGGAAGGATGCAAGGCCCTTGTTCACATCGGGCTCGATGTTGGGTTTTAGCGAGGTGAGACCATCAACTTGCGTTAACTTGAACGAGGTCGGCACACTAATATAGTTGACGAAACCAGAGGCGGGATTTGTGTCCTCGTCCATTTTGAGTGCTATGCTGGCAGAGAATTTGATAGACAAATTGAAGAGGGAACCAAAAGGTGTGTGGGTAATCTCGAGGAGGAGCAAATGATGAAAGTCGACCTGGATGGTTAAGCCTAGTATCAGTATATATACGCTGACTCCGTTCCTCCCCTGTCGGAACGGTACTCAAGTTCCGACTTTCGGGTACCTCCTCAACCTACCCCACATACCCTAAGAGGGCCCGTGACCACTCAACGGGTGCCCCAACCCACCCGGTGGGTAGATGAGCAGCCTAGCCTTAGGTGCTGACTCGACTATCTAATCTTGATGAGTTGTATATACATGAAGCTGAAGCTGAGATGCTATGCAGATGCCTCAGCCTCGATAGTGTATGGCACGACTCAGCTCTCAACAGATTACACTGCAGCACTTTTCACCCAACTCGTTTTCTCTGACTAGCAAGTCGAGAAAGCGGGGTTAATGGCCAGATAACAATAAAGCAAATACTACTTATCTCTTTAAACGTGGCGTGCGCGGTACCACTTGATAATATGTTTGACCTTGGTCCTAGATGCTAGAGCGTTTCACCAATAATCATTTTACTAATTGTGAGATATAAGGTAAAAATGTACTGATTTAGAGCTGTCTGAAGAAAGCAGCTGGTTGCTATCCTCAATATTGTGGAAATAATCGGGAATAGTTTCTATCCTCAATATTGTGGCAATAATCGGGAATAGAGCTCTATAAGCTAGGGGTCGTCGGAGCCTCCCGCGGAGTAAACTGCGAATAGCCTCAGATCTAGGAATCTAGATCTCATACAAATCATAGTATCTGAATTGTTATCAACAGCGGGGCAAGTCAACTGCGGGGTAAGTCAACTGCGGGGTAAGCTATACAAGAGAAGTAGCGGCTGACCTGGAGCCGAGTCATTGAAGCTCGACCCTTGGGTTCCACAAGCACGTACCATCGCGCCACGTGGTAGCAAATGAAGGTCGGCAAGAACTAGTCTAATAATAAATGGTCTTATTGGCTTATACTTATCGCACCTTTTGATATTGATCATATTTACATTATGAGTTTATACCAAAACGTCTTTCTGCATTGGACGTCTCATGCAATATGTGCTTCCATTACTCAGTTGGAGCGAAAATGTCTATGAGAAACTTGCGCACGAAGAAAAGCGTGCATACAGTAAAATGCTATCTGCAGCGCCAGCGCCATGACAATGCTTCCCAGCTCCACAGGTTCAACCAACATAGGCTGTCTCAACGCCTGCATCAAAAAAGCAATTTGGTCACTCGATCCGAGCCAATCTTCACACTCGACTTGATTCAATCCGCTCCCCGCACTCGATCCGAGCCGTTCTCCACTGCGGAAGGAGACTTTTCGAAGCTGAAAGATAAGCGCCGAGATGTACGCGACGAAGTCGTGCAAATGGACATGAAATTTCATTTATCCTACAGACCATCTCCTCTTCTTTACGCCGCAGATTCTTACGAGCTTCTCAAATCAAGTTCTTAGTCATTTTTCCACTCTCACTACTTGGGTGCCGCCAATACAGCCTTCTCACACACCCGGGTCTCAACCACTTCGAAGCAAACATGGGCGCCGAAACCGTCCACGGAAAATGGGCACCAAAATTCCAACTTGGAAATTGCGCTATTCACCTTCACCTACTACCGACTGGTAAGGTACTCTACTGGGGTCGACGCTCTGCTGTGCACAGCATGGATTATTGGACCCTCAATGAGCACAAAACCCACGTCTATATCTTGGATCTCGACACCCTAGAGAGTAGGCGCACCGCTCATGACCCGCTGAACGGAGATGAGCTTTCCGTGAATCTCTTCTGTGCCGGCCACACGTTCCAACCTGATGGTACCTTGCTTATTTTTGGTGGCCATGTCCTGGATGGCTTCGGGGAAGACCAAGCTTGTGTTTACGATCCCTTCCAAGATAGGTTTACGCCGATGCCTATGATGGATGCAGGTCGCTGGTACCCCTCCGCTATAACTTTGTCTGATGGTAGAGGCCTTGTTGTGTCGGGCAGCTCACAAGATGTCGAAATCCCTGTGATCAACCTGGTCCCCCAGATTTGAGACTCACATACAAATACATGGGGCATAGTCCAAACGCCTATGATGGATATTTTCTCTCTTTACCCGCGGCTTTACCACGTTCCAGACGGGAGAATATTCATGGCGGGCCCATTGAGAACCTCGCGTTTTCTGGATTTGAATGCTCATGGTGGCCATGGTGAATGGTCGGGAGAAGAAGATTCGCCATTTCGCATTGCAGGTCAGCGCGAGTACGCCGCTTCAGCTATGTATGATAGTGGCAAGATTCTCTACGTTGGCGGTGGAGGCGGTGATAATGTTGTTCCCACCAATATTGCAGAGATCATTGATCTGAACGAGCCAAGACCAACCTGGCGACGTACGACTGATATCGGCCATGGACGCCGACATTCCTTTGCTACCACGTTGCCCGATGGCACTGTACTTGTGACTGGAGGAACCCAAGGGTTGGGCTTCAATGACTTGTCTCCGGGTCAGCCCGTACATGAGCCTGAGCTATGGGATCCTGCTAACTCACAATGGTCTACGATGGCCCCGGAGGACGAAGATCGCTGCTACCACCACACCGCACTACTACTACCCGATGGCAGAGTTCTTTCAGCTGGTGGTGGGGAATATGATCCGGACAATAAAAAGAGACCCAACGAGCCTCAACACACTATCGTCACCGCCCAGATATTCAGCCCGCCTTACTTGTTCAAAGGCGAACGACCAACCGTCAGTACACCGCCAGAGGTTATCGACTACCGCCAGAAATTCAAAGTCACAGTCGGTGAACACGATGAGATTGGCAAGGTGAGCTGGACACGGCTTGGATCTGTCACTCATTCGCACAACATGAATCAATCGTTCCAATTCTTGAATTTTACAAGCAGTGGGAGAGAGGTCACCATCGAAGCGCCAAATAATCATTTTTTGGCTCCACCGGGTCATTACATGCTTTTCCTTGTGAGCAAGGAAGGCGTACCAGCAGTGGCACCTATCATGCTGCTCAGGCCGGACGTTGATATACCTGTACAACCACAACTGCCCCCTGCGTCGTTGGCACGAGGTGCTGGTTTGGAGAAAAATATCGGCGTGACCCTTGAGATGCGCAATCAGAAGGTCGTCTCAGAACAGGAAGGACCACCTGTCCTTGTTGGTCTTACGCCCACTTGTCCCTACGGTCTCGGTGCTTGCTGGGGTGGAGCTTATGAAGCACTGAACAACATCAAAGATATCAAGACTGTCCTTCCAAAACCAAATGCAGACATCTCGGTTGCCTTCGTTTACCTTCACGATGACATTCTGCCCGATATCAACGTATGGCGGGAGGAGCTCTTCGAGGTCGACGGTGGCACGTACACTCTGCGCGGCATTGAGATGACACTCACTGGTATAGTTAACAACAATGGCAGCAAATTAACACTATCCGGTACATCGACTCGACCTGAAGTGGTACTTAATCAGTTCAAGGCAGATAGCAAGCTCGAATGGGATAACGTGGCGAAGGTGCCCAAGCCACTTACCAATGCAGAATCCAGCGCATATTATCGGTTATACCAGACAGTGGTCTCTCATCCAGAGGGTTTGTCGCTGCAGGTGACTGGGCGGCTGCAAATGGACGAGAACAACAAGTACTCTTTGGATGTGAAAGGCTTTGTGGAACCTTCAAAATCCGGCTAGGGTCTCACTATATAGGTATTGGCATTATTCATTGAATCAGAGTAGTAATCTACATAGCTTTTTTAATTGGCAGCTTGCTGTGAGAGCCTTCCGCTGTTTGAAGACCCTACCCTTCTAGCTATATAGAGCTCTCCTCCACCGCAAGCCCCTGTACCTGAAGGCCAAGGTTAGACTGGCTGTTCCGTATCGCAAGCACCTAGCCGAGCTAAGTGCTAGCCGCCGTCATCCTGCCGCCGCAGGGGCAGAGTGGCGTACTGCGTGATAATCATGAGCAGTATACCTAATGTCGTAGTATGCCGTCGGTGCCTCTTTTATGTTGCTTTGCTTGGTGTTGCAGACAGTAGAAGAGGCCAAATTGCCATTTCGACCGTTCGTTCCGGAGATCCGTCTTCTTTGCGTCGACGCTTCTTATTGTTGAAATCCATTGTTATCGTTCGCTTTGCGCATCTCTTTGGCTCTGAATAATAAATCATCCAGGTTCGTAGCCAGCACTGCGTACAGATAGAGAATGCCGTCTTCGCTAGTTACCAAGCTTTTATCTTCTAGCAATCTGTATACCCAGCTCTAAGTATGCCGACGTGAAAAAAACAGTCTGTATACCCAACTCCCAGCAGCTGCCCGCTCCCAGTTCATAGCACCTATAAATATACGCCGGCAGTCTCTACGCCCAGCTTCATTTAGGCTGCGCACAAATAATCCGCTCCGTTCAGATATCCTGAACCGCTCCGCTCTACGGAGGGGCGCCCTTACTTTTATCCTCCCCTAGGTATCCGTTTGAGCTATAATCCGCTCCGGCCCAACAGTGGATATCCGTTGTATAAAAGCTATATACGTTATTTATAAATATATAAAGTTGTATATAGATTTTATACGATAAAGCGAAGTCAAAGTTATCTTCACCCCTGGTACAGAGACAAGAAAGGTACCAACGTCTATCAGTGTACCTTCAGAGAGAAGGGTACACTAAGTGGGACGGTACCTATAGATGAGACAGTACAAAAGGAATCAAAAAAACTCTTAGTAGAACCTCAGGTAGTGACTAAGTAATGTTCCAGTACTCCCAGAAGTCCCAGACAGATGGGATGTCTGGGACAGCAAAGAACGAAGGTCTATATAACTAGATAGTTTTCCTTAGTATATAGAGCTTTGTACTCAACTTTTCAATTACAACTTGTTACCTACTATTATACTTATCGATTTCCTATATGACTGTTTTCAATAATAAACCTACTATAATACTACTAGTCGCCGACTACTAGTATCCCGTGACCTGGTCACTTCCACGTGATTCAGAAGACAAGATTCGTGACACTACTCTCCCCTGAGCAAATCTCTGAAAAGCTTATAATAGCTATTTCCTCGAGAAAGATCACTTAATGCTAGAAAACGAGCGATGTGAAGTGATTAGACTAGGCAATATAGACACAGCTGATACAACAGCTCTTTGGGTGCCTGCGATTGGCTTGGTTGTTGCGGGCGACGCAGTCAACAACAACATCCACCTATACCTTGGAGCATCAAAATCAAAAGAGGTTATATCACTACAGATAGTAGCGCTTAACAGTTTTTGCAGCCCTCAACCTTAAAATTCTAATTTAAAAACAAAAATACAAACAAACATAAAGACAAACTCCGAAACAAAACCAACTAACAAGAGAAACACAAGTTTCTCTCTCCACTCTAGCTATAGTATCCTTCCACTGTATTTGCAAAGAAGGCAGGAATATAAACAATCTAACGCCTTCTTCCGGAACTTCCAGTACTCTTTGTGGCGCTAGTGCTAGTGCTGCCACCATGACGGTCTTTATCCTTTTTATCTTTATCCTCTCTTTCCTGTTTCCTTTTGTAGAGTTCTTCCCTATCAGCCTTCTTTTTATTCTTCTTCTTCTGCTTTCTCCTATCTTTCGCAGCCTCAGCCTCCTCTTCGGTCATAGAGAAGTCGAAGAAATATGACTCATGCACGTGACGGTGTCGGAAATGCAAATAATGGGCTCGATTGCCGTCCTGTCTTAGGGTAGGGTTCGATAGAGCGATGGTCCAGTGCGGCCCTGTATTGGGGTCAGCGGAGGATGATTCGTGGTCGTTCTCCCTAGAAGTAAATTTATTAGCAAATTGTAAACATTCGATATCCAGTGACCATACACTACGATAGCTCGATCAAATTGGACTTCCTCATTATTATTATTGAGCCAAGTGGCGTTATTTTCAGCAATATATTGAACTAATCGTGGTCTTGCATTATCGAAAGGAAAACCGTTATTTCTAATATCGAATGCAATATATCGTCCGTCAAGCCGAATATATCGATGTCCACTGTTATTCCATTTATAGGTACCATCAGTTTGCCGAACCCAAGTACCTTGCGATGGGGAATGCGACGATCTGCTGTTAGGCATCTTAGTGAAAATCTGATAAATCTAGGCTGGGTTCGACAGAATGCTAGTCGGGGAGCAAATGAAGTAACTGTGAAGGTAGGGGAGACACTGATATAGTGGAGAGTTGAATTGACAATGCCGAATAATTGTAGTATAAGGTAAATGATAGAAGCTATTGTAATGGTCTAGAAGATAGTAGAAAACTGTAAAGTGAAGATGATGAGAAAGAGATAGAAGTCCTTGTTGTAGCTTATATAGCATTCTTTCACACGTGCAACTGTATGTGTCAAGGCATACACAGCATTTAAGAAGTCAAAAAATCTGCCTTGACGGCTCCTCTACTCGTCTTCTCGTGTATTGAGGTCGATCAACAGTTCTGAAGGTCGAGATATGTCAAATTACGGTCTGGTCGGCTAATCCTTAAGAAACTAGGACACAGAAAAGGTCAAACACTCCTAAATTTCAAAGACTCGTACGTACACAGTGGATATCACGGTCCTGATCGGTGATTATTGCATAGTAGTAACTTGCTTGGCTATGAATGTACGTAGCGGTTCAATTCTAACAACAATTTTGTCTGTAAATAGAACTTATAGTTCGTACAATCCTTTGACTAATTGGCGCGTGTATGAGAATCCTGTACTTTGTTCGGCTGTACTACAGAGAGCCTCGTTTATTTCTCGGTTAATCCCCACTTATCTTGCTGCTTGCTGTCAACCATAAAAAAATCAGTATATATATTCTGAATATTGGAACATGCCTTTCAAATTCTCTTGATTCTATTATACATCTCACACTACCAGATCATTAAAATTTGGAGTATGAACGGAATTAATTGGAGGTCATACAGCGACGGCTCTGTTCGCGTTCAACCCCACGAGCCTCTCGAGAGATATTGTCCCGGAGGCTATCATCCTGTCACCTTAGGAGACACTCTTCATCATGGACGCTACAAAATTACTGATAAACTGGGTTACGGCTCGCAATCTACTGTGTGGCGAGTACGCGATCTCCAAGAAAAGTGCGTCTAACGTATCCCATAAAGACTATTGCTGACCGGCTACTTTTACAGCAAATGGGCATCCTTGAAGATCAAGAAAGCAGATAGGTCCACGCAAAATCTGGAGGAGGATCCTGAAATTAGATTCATGAAAACTTTGGAGAAACATTATACTTGCAGTCTTCAAGATCGCCCACGGCGATTCATTCACCTCTTTGACCTTTTTCATCACAAAGGGCCAAACGGTATTCACAACTGCCTTGTCATGGAACTACTTGGCCCGTCATTATTCTCTGTGCTTAGAAGAAATAGAATGGATGGCGAATTTCTCGAACCCGATACTATACTGAGATCATCCCAACAGCTTCTTGAAGGCATTCAATTCGCGCATGAGGCCGGCATTTCGCACGGAGGTACAAATATTTGGTCTTCTTATTCTGCACGAAAGCTGTACCTTGCTAACACCTGGCTCAAATAGATATTTTTCCTGTGAACATTGCTTTCACCTGCAACCAGGCATCCACCGACGAAGAGCTACTCGAACTTCTAGGAGGCAATCCTGTTACAGCAATATATATCAACGAGATAATCCCTCGGACACCTCATCTACCGCTGCAATTGGTCAAGTCAGCTGACTGGGCCATGTGGTTTGATTGTCCCACGGAAGATATACGAATCATTGATTGGGGATTATCTTTTCCCGTCAAGGAGAAGGTGAACAGCGAAATCCACACTGGAGACTCGCGCTCTCCAGAGGCCTTCTTTACCCATTTGATTGATTCTCGGCAGGATTTGTGGCAAGCTGGCTGTGTGGTATGTTTAATTTAAATCCAGTTTTTGACTCTTTTTAATTGTGTCTCAATAACCAGCTATACTCCCTGTTCTACCAATACCAGCCATTTTTATTTCCCTTGTCCGATCACTATCAAATTGAAGAGATAATTAAAAAGCTTGGTCCATTGCCTACAGATTGGGAAGCCAAATGGAGAGATATGAAAAAGGAAGACAAATATGAGGTCTTTAAAGGTACATTTATTTTACTATGCTTTACATACGCAGCATGCTCATCTAGCTGACAATTGGCAACAAGAAGACGATTCTATTTCAAGGGAAAGCCAGCTTATTGAAGACACATTCGAACATCAGCTTGGAACTATCATGCAAAATTATAAAGCTTCCGAGGATGATGATGAAAAGGATGAGTATACAGATTACGATTTCGAAACGTTGAAATGTCTTAAGAAGGTTCTTAATGGTCTGTTATTATATAATCCTGACGAAAGATTATCAATACGGCAAGTATTATCATTCATGGCATGGAAAGATCATCGAAAAGCGATATACTTGGATACGGATTGATTAGATTCGGAATGAATTTAAGTATATATTTTGTTGTAAAAGATAGTTAGCCTTCATAGTTATCTCCTTCCTTTCTTAAGAACAACTTCAACTCAAGATCCATCTCCCAGAGCATTGTAGCATCCTGATATAAAAAACCACATTCTAGATAGCAATCAAATATCCAGCCAACTATCACATTCTCCAGGTTCACAATATAACATATTGCATCAAGATCATCTACTCAAGGAACTTCCTCTCCGAGTCCGCAAAAAGACTTTCATCAACTAGGAGATATTCTGCTGCGCTAACTTGGCGGGTTTTGGAGCTCACGTAGAAGACGTCATCGCCAGGCTTGAGGTTTATGCATTGAGGCCCGACCTCCAGAATGGTTCCAGCACCGTCAAATCCAATGATGTGGAAATCCTTGGGTGTGAGCTTGTAGTAGTCTTTATTCTTTTGATAAGCATGAAAGCCTTGTAAAAGAAAGGGCGGCAGAATAATTACCTGGAGCGTCGTCATAAGTCCCTTTGGGAACTTTCGTGTCGATAGGGTTCATAGAGCAGGCCTTGACTCAAAGTAACGTCGGAATCAATGTGGTGGTACGCAGCATGAGAATACTCACTGAGCAAGAACGTCCACTATGTAGGGCTCCCCGGTCGCGGAACGTCTCGGGACTCGAAGCTGTTGTCTGAGCAATACTTGGCTACTCCAATTGCTTTCATTAGTTTTTTTTCCATCGTGACAACGACTAAGCGTTCTCACAAAGAACTTAGAAAGGCAATTATTACCTATTTTATCTTTCGTAAAAGTATAATTAGGCATTAGGCAATTTCAGGTTGGATCTTTTGCGAATTATAATTAATACCTGCTGCTGCATTGAAGTATCCATACCTCGGAGGCGTAATTCCCACGCCACCCTAAACATCAGGCCGGCACTTTGATGACGACATTACTACTACTGTTGGTTCACAGTCTTCAATTCTTGGCACCACAGCATCATATCTAAGGATAAGAAGTGCGGGTTTAATTGTGTCTGGTTCTTCTAGCTAAGTGAGACATTGCTGCCATAGAAATGAATGAATATCAGGGCTTGTTTTGGGTTTAGTCTGGAGGTGGATGTAGAACCTACGGTGTTCTTCTTTCCGCGACATGCAAAACTGTGTAATGATACGTAGATAATTGGGGTAACCTTACCATCTACAAAACGGGCACTTCTCGGGATAACTTTTACGGCGTAACCGTAACCTTTCCGAAGCTCTTGATCCATATTCCGCGGTATACGGGGCACTGTTCGGAGGTAGAAGGCCAAAAAGAGTCATAGGATGAAAGCGGAGTAAAAGAGTCAGACAATAAAATATAAAAGCGCAATTATAATATAGAAGTATAGGAATTACGGAATATTCAAAGTAAAAGCAGATAAATCACAGGGTATTCGAGAAAACGGTGTATAAAGATGCTTAGAAGTGAATTCAAGGAAATAACAATAAGTGTGCGCGTTTGATAGAAATGCAGTTATATTCCGATGACTGAATGATAGTCTTTGCAATTTTACCTAACCAAGTAGATACTTTAAGATTGAACTCTCCTCAATCTAGCTTAGCAACTGATAGAAACACTCCTGGCTCCATTCGTCAAATAAAACTGCCCATTCTTATTCGCAATAGCAGTGCAAGTGACTCCACTATGCTGAACTGTTGCCCTTCCTGAGCAATCAGCATTCTCCCAGAACTTGAAGGAGCAACCGGGCATATTGTTGTATTCATCAAGGATCAAAGCCCCATATAGTCCGCCAACTTTGAAGTCTATAACAGTTTAATATCAGCATTTTGCTTGATTAATAGGACAGCTGGACTTACTGGTACAACTTCCAATTGGGCGATCTATACGCTGGTCTGCAACTGGTCCTGCGCAGGCACCATCTTGATAAACGACAAATTCAAACGGATTGGCGACCGCAACGGCGGCCAAGCTCGCTATAGCAAAGGTTTTAATAAAATTAGGGACCTGATTAACATTATTAGCATTAGGTGATCAGAATATAACCACCACCAGAAATACATACCATTTTGTGTTTTGGGCAGTAATAGTGTATTTAATCCTGAGAAGTAATTGAAAAGAGCTGAATGAAGCGGTAGTTATAGGATTGGAATAATAGTGCTATGATGCTGTTGAAGCGCCTGGGACCTCGCGGATACTTATATAATGGAAATCTTCAGCCGTGACTAGACCAGGGTTGGGGAGAGAACAGCTAGCAGCCTATTTACTCGTTTTTGATATTTTCCTAATCGAGTGAGCTGACTTAGAGGTGGATTCCATATCTGGCGCCAAGTTAGCTATTGTGACAAACAATCATGTGTACCCAATGCTAGTTGGCGCCACGAAGTTATCGAAAGAAATTACGCTGCAGCTGGACGAGAGCTCTTGGCAATGGGTAGGTGGATCGATTGAGGAGAGCCGCCAGACTTTATTTTGTCGCTAGCGTTACCACGAGGCGGCTTGTCAATATGAGAAGAGTGGAATGATGGAACGGTGGCAAATTGGTGAATGGGTGGTTGATTGAGACCACAAGCGGGTTCCGGTTAGGAATCGATACTTCCCGATGTCCAGGTGGCGCCCACCCTGTACTGGCTAGCAAGCCACGTCCACTTCTTGGCGTGTAAGTAGTGCACTGTCTATATATTACGTGCACTGGTAGTCCGATCTAATGCCTTGCGGAACTGCGTTGGTTTGCACGGTTTCCACTACTGAAAACACTGATCCAGAGTTATAGAAAGCGGTCAGGGTGACAGCCAGCGGAGTGAAGCCATCTTTGTGACAGGAAAAAGAGACATTCGCTCGAACGTGCCAAAATATCTATTACATATTTTTGGTGTCATCTTTGTGGTAAGCACAGGAAAGCGGTGTACCTATGGAGCATGTGGACATGATGTGCAATTACATAACCTGCATGACCCCTGTTATGTCCAAAAATCCACAGACCCCATTGGCCGCCCCGAATAATACGGAGCTTACTCACCCTAATCTTGCAGCTCGGTCTAGTTAGTAACCTTAACAGGGAGTACTGTACTGCTTACATAGTTTAGGCGTTCGTATTTGGGCGTCAAGCGTGAGTTGAGGTGTAAGCTAATTATGTCCAATTAATCTCCTACGTTCTACGACATATTTTGATTCTTGTCTATATCGCACTTCAAAGTACCCGTGAGTCTTCGGAAGATAGTAGAAATCGTCTCGGCAGAAGTAAGAGGCACCTTAGTTGCCAAAATTTAAATCTTAATTTTGCCCTCGGCTGCTGTTATCCTTCGCCTCATTGCCCGCAAGATCAAGCCCCAGCCACTCAAAGCTGACGACTGGATGATCGTACTTGTTCTGATGGGCTTCCTGCTGCCATTATATGCAAGCCTGATGCGTGGGTTCTAGGTCTGTGCCATCGGCATTTCTGTGTTTCTATGTTTCTACGAATGCCATCTATGCGTCTTGCTCTGAGCTAGATGGTTCAAGCTTCTGGACCACAGTCCCGATAGAGGACCTCGCTGAATAGGTGATAACATTAACGTATTTCAACATGCTATAGTGAGGGTTAACTTAGAACTTTACATTTTGATTCTTTCACTTTCTATCCTAGTGATTAAGACCTTACATATGAGTAGCGATAGGAAAAAATCACTAGATTCAGTGTTTATGCTCAGTGCCTTGTGCGTCTTCTTTCATTATCGTTGAGCTACTTACCTATTAACTGATATCAATTGCATTATATCATCTAGTGCTTGCCTATACTACGTACATACTCTCCGAGGATTCTCAGGTGCTGATTTCCATAGACAAACACACAAGATAGCCTCAGCTCTTCATATAACATTCATTAAGATCACTAATGTTTTCCAAGCTCTCTGACTCGAACTATCTTTGGGGCTATATAGAATGCATAGAAGCAGATGTCGGCACGCATTCCAGCGGAGATGAAGACAGGCGACTGCCTAGAAGGGCCACCGCCTACTGAGAGACCACTGGGAGGGTAGCATCAACGAGAGAGACACAGCCCATAAGAGGAAAACTGGGTACAACCGAAGAGCTATCGCAAATAAGTATTTTTCTGAATAAGCGGGACCATGGGCTTATATTAAAAATATATATATATATATATACAAAATAAAATCAAAATCAAAATAAAATGAAAAATCCTTACGTAGCAATCCAGGGGCATTCAAATACTCGACAGTAGGGGGATCCACCGGAGCACCAAGAACTTCTGCCCTCAACTGAGTCTAAATATCGGAGTTCTGAGACAAAAGGAATATAGGATTTCTGAGAAAGATTGAGATCGTATCTGTTCGCAGCAATCAAGTTCTGGAACATCTGGTTGAAGACCCCGACTGTATCCTCCGTCCAGTCCGCGAGTCCTTCGAGCAGACTGCTCCTCATCTTCTCCTCCGTGCTCATACTGGTGAGAGCGTTATCGATGTGGAATTCCAAAAACTGATGTGAAGAATTTACGGCTTTCTCTAACTTTCCACGAGGCATGAGAAAGCGAAGTCGCCCCAAGATAACTCGCATCTCGCACATGAACATGGCATTGCGAAAGTTATCGATAAAATTGCCCACGTCTCCAAGCACATCACTGTTGTTTTCACCGACCGATAGGGAGTTGAATCTCAGCAGAAAATGGGTGGCAATGTGTAGAAACTGTAGATATCAGCTCAAGGCTGACTTTATACAGCGAAAAAGCTCACAAGGTTATAGAATAGCGGTGTTGGGTCGACAGATGTGCCACCAGAAGAAACGTGCAAAAGGAAATCGTCTACAGCAGCATTCAAGAATGGAAATTGCAAGATGTTGTTCACACTGAACATACAATGCTTTCACCAACGTCAATGGCTTCTCGTAAGCGATCCTCGAGTATTTTCTCCATAAAGTCTTTCGATTCCAATTTCTTCGAGGCCTTATACTTTGTAACACTAATCTGACCAAGGATCATATCAAGTATCAGGATGTGGCTATCCGAGATCCTCTGCGATGTCAGACCAATGCAAAAGCTCCTTGTCCTCTTCGTCTGAGTTACGGTAGATACGATAGCTGCTTCTACCCCCGACCTTCTGTAAGCATAGCTCCTCGACTTTCGTGGCTTCAGCTCGGGTCTGGAATGCTTCTGTTTTTAGCGTACAGAATAGTATAACCTCTCTTGTAGTTAAAAAAATCCTCCAAACAATTATAGATAGACCCCTTATTCTTCCAGATTCCAATATGAACTAGTTCAGAGCAGATAGTCTGAAATCCCTACCAAATGCGATAAATACTAACAGCTTTTCTCGACAGGATAACAGAACCTATAATATAGAGATAGATTATTCTTAAGGCATCTAAGTCATACTGTAATATATAACCCACAATAATAGTATTACTATCGATATATTTCCACAGCTCTAGCCGGGCCGCCTCCTAGTCCTGCAGCGCCTGCCTATACCGAGTAGCAGTTTCAAGTATACTTTTCGATATACTATAAATTGGTAACTGTATTTGGATTATAGGTTCTCGGGGATATATATATCGCTTAAGAAGTTCTACGCTAGTAAAATAATCAGTAACGTAAAGTAAAATCACTTTACTCCCTTCACCAGCAACCCTTACTATTTCATAGTCAAGGACTACTTCAAGGAACTTAATCTCCGCGGAGGCTAGTGGGCTTTGTTGGAAATCTTCGTGTTTAATCGCACGCAGAGACATTTGAAAATTGTGCATTGGTGAGGTCTTGCAGCCTTTCCTCTATCGCTGTAGTATTTATACAGCTTCTCTGAGTTCTGCAATAGTTTAGAGTTAGTTTGGAGTATAAGCATTTTCCCAAAATTCATCCTTATATACTAAAACATACTAATTTATATCGCTTATATAGATAGAAGATACAGTCTCGACCGACCGCGTTCTTTTCTTGGCCTTTACTACTTTATCTTAACCCCTATCGTCAGCAGGGGAAACTCAGTATTACAGCGCTTGCATGTTCGTGAATTGGCATAATCTAACGGATTACGTATGACAATGTACCGATAACGCACTGCGCACTGTGTGATATTCCGACTCCAAATCACAGACCAGGGTGCGCTATGAAGGGTCGCCTTGATCGCGGGTAATTTTGTCTGGAGAGTGCTAGAGCCCGGTAAGGTTGAACTTGGTGGTTGCCCAAGCTTTGAACGGCCTGCTGCACGGCGCACAGCGGGCTGACATCGTGGGTGTATGGGGTCAGACTTGGGGTGCTGTCTTGGTTTGAAAATTGGTAGAGAAGACGCTTTTTGGGACGATGGTTAAAGTACAGACTCGGTTGGAGATCGAGGACTAACCGGCGACCATAATTGTGAGCTTCTGTGTCGCAGCTCCCTTCTTCGCAATCGATTTCGGGAGTGATAGTTTGGTCAGGAATGTTTAGGAGCGACACCCTACCCCGCACTCAATATAGTAATAGTGTAGTCGTGCCAGTTAAGGCCTCAACCCCTAATGCCTAGTATTAGAGGCATGAAAGTTATAAGGTTAACCTCTAGGCTCTCACGACCCTCGCACAATCTCAAACTTTGCTCGCTGAGTAGCTTTAACTCCTCGGCCACACTGGACAGCCACAGACTTGGTATACCAACCCTCAATCATTCAAATGCTTCCGACATATCAATCCAATTCTGCTCTCTATATCTCGTTCTATTCCAAGAAACAGGAAATTGAAGCATTAAACTTAAGGTTATGGCACCTTTCCAAACAGACGACAGGTTCTTCACCAAGGACTGGACTATTACCCTTCCCTCTCGCCCAGAGCCAAACATCAAATTCATCCGCTTGACGCCCGCCGATACAGCCACATTCGTGCGCTTCGCAGAAGGAGCAGTCAGCCCACCGGCCCCGAAGAGTACCCAAGCCCCTCCTGTCGAGTCTCGAGCTCCACCGGCGCTCATCCCCGGAGCAAGAATGCAGAAGATGTATGCGGAGTCCCGGACCCGACACCACGCTCTCGACGTATTCGTCTCCTTGGAGGGTAGGTTCGTAGGCTGGGGAGGGGTATATGAGATTACAGCACCCGACGAGAAGCCGAGTATCGCAAATATCGGTATCAAACTAAGCCCCGACGTACGAGGGAAAGGACTGGGAAAGATACTCATGCAGGTCTTGCTAAGGTTGAGTAATGAAGTCGATACAGATATTGTTGAAGCGGGTACCATGAGGTACAACACCTCGATGAGAGCACTAGCTAAGAGCGTCGGCTTGGTTGAGACGGATGAGATTAAAGAGATCCCTGGGCAGGGCGTCGTGGCCGAAATAATGTTCAAGAACATTGAGAGGGAAAAGTGGAGAGATCTTGATATGGTGGTTGAGTTTAAGGATCAGGTTCCAAATGGGTGAATGGGTATGCAATCAGTAGGTTGTAAAAAGAACAGCACTTTTTTTCCCAAGACTAGATACACACTGCGGGTAGGAAAACTCTCCGCCTTTTTGATTATTATTCTTTTTTCATTTCAGCTTTTTTGGCAGCATACTTATTTCTGCCAGAATAAACTAGAAATGGCGACGAGTTACACAGATACCACATCGGATACCCAATTTTCAGTCACCACTAAATTTTTCTGCGGAGACTCGCAACGTGGAAGAGCTGCTTGAGAGTATCACTGTTCGCATTTCTCAAAACTCCCTTATCAATCTTGGACCTTTGTTCAAAAGTCTGCCTCCCCATTTCCTTTCCTCACAGTCGGTGTTTCATTACCCCGCATATGCATCTCTGTGTAGAAAGGTCGTCCAAGAGTACAACCTTTCACTCATTCTTCAATAACAGGCTCGTCGTAGAGTTGCAGAATTTGCGTTTTGATCTCTGAGGACATCCAAATTCTTAATTTTTGACAAGAAATCGACTTCCGAATAAATCAGCAAAAGACCCTTTAAGTGGCAGAAAGAGGTGCTTAGAAAGCCGGGGACTAAACTTGCTGACAGAACCTTTATAATCATTTGTTTCATGACAGAAAGCAATCGAGTTTGTTCATCTAGATTGTCATCTACATTGGTGTATTTCACGCAAGATAGCCAACATACTTCCCGGCCACCACTGCTCTGGACCATCATTTACCTGGGGCCACAACCGAGTCACAAATCGTCCTCCGTACCTATTCACCATTCCTGTAAGTGTCACAATTGGAAGATTCCCAATCCACCACGACTCGTCTTCCACCAAAAACATGAAAACAGACCAGTGCGCATAGATGTCAAGCGCAAGTGCTTGCTTCCTTGTCAGTTCGTCCGTATCCTCATTCATAATATATCTTGGATTTTCAAGTCTCTGGTCAAGTAGCGGAAGCACGAGGTCGAGATAAGCCTGTGGGGCCTGAACGAGGAAATCAAGAAAGGACCTTGTGAGCGGTTCAGTTGGCAGCGGATTCTTAGTTCTGTGTGCGTAAAATCGTAGCCATGATCTTAGTTGCGACATCGAGACAGACTCAAATCCATCGGACTGCTCGAACTCGGCCTCTTTTTTATTTGGCCTAGCTAGATTTGACGAAGAGAAAGTTGCGGTCCTGATCTTCACCAGAAGCTCGAACGCCTCCATACAAGCGTACAACTGATCATCAGAGGATTGTACATCGCTGTGACAAGACTCCAGGCGTACTCGAAGCTTGGCGAATGCCCCTTGACTTGTTGCGGCAATTATTGAAAACATGACATGTGTACTTGACATGTGCGGAGCTGCTAACATATCGTATTCTAGCCACGGCGCCACCGAAATGTTTGTCGCATATCCCGTCTTTTCGATAGTTAAAGTATCACAGCTCAACGTCTGGAGAGTCGATCTTATTCCCCGCATCATTACTATCACATCTCTCGGCGTTGTTGATAGTGGTTTTGACTCTGGCGTCCTAATTCTTTTCGAGATCCAATGATTGACCTGCTGAATGGCTGCAGCGAACGGTACTAAAAGAACAGTACTTGCTAAGAGAGGATCCGTATTTGAAGCATCAGGCTGCGAAATCAATTCTCTCATCTGTTCGCTCGCTAGGTTGTAATGTTGATAACCGGTCATCAAAACTTCATTGACATAATCCAGGCTTGGGACTGGCTTCTTGTAAATCATATCGCAACAAAGACACGCTGCAGAGAGTGCCAGCAGTGCATGGAAGACAGGTCTGCTTTTCTTCGCAAGGACTGGAATACCAATCTGCATTACAGCACAGTCGCTATCGCAGTGAGTCAATGTCATGCTCGTATGGTCCAGGTAATGGCGATAGAGATGGTCATCTGACGGGTAGATGATAGCCTCTGGATCATGGGAGCAGGTCGTCGTTTCCACCATTTCTGAAACCGGCGGAGTTGACCTCTCAGACAACGGCAAACTTATCGAGCATGGAGAATCTGGTGATGACGGAAGGATACTGCATAGTGGCGGGCTCAATGTGGATGGCTTGTCCTTGGGTTTGTTAACAACAGAAAACACTGCTGGCGGGTAACGGCATTTATGTAAGGTTAATTTGCAACGAGTGCAGGTTGGCTTTAGCTCATCGCACTGTAGAATGTCAGCTCTGCTGCATCACTAGGTATGCTTCATCTCACTTTCACTTGCCGTCGCTTGCACTCCAAGCATCCCATTCTAGACTTTCGATGCGGCTGTCTCTTTCGAATCATAGTTGCGATGTTAGTTTACGTTTGGTGAAATGTATTCAGCTTAACAATCGCCTGTGCATCGGATATATAGATTCATCTTATGCTCATCAGTTTATGCGACACTTCATTAGATCTTTATGAGTAGTTATGGTCGGCGTGAGGTGTTGCCCAGAACTCCCGCGGGCTTGGCAATTACTTAAGCCTACATGGTGGGGTCACTCAGCCCAGCCTTTAGTAGTCTTACAATCTTCGTCAGCACTAGTCTGACAAATTGGAATTGTTTGATCTCCACCATTCTGTGAGCACTTTCTCATATTGAGGTCGCTTTGCATGAAAGATATCAGTATCAACGATTCAAATAGACCACTTTACCCCACCAACGTTATCGAGCAGCGCTAAACGCCTTGGACGGCGCACCTAACGGAACAAGGACCTGCTGTAATGGGTCTAGTCTGGTCTATTATGCCTATTATGATGATAAGCTCGGATCTGACTGTTGTCGCCGGAATGTCGATTAAGGTCTTGTTGCATAAGGGCGCACAGCCCCGAAGTATGTTCGTACCCAACACCAGCACACCCACAGAGCACTTTGCAGGTGAGGAACGAGGAGGCTGAGCTGCAGGCTGAGCTGCAGGCATGCTGGCATGCTGGCTTGCTGGCTTGCTGGCTTGCTGGCTTGCTGGATTCTTTCCTTCCGCTTTCTGAGACCCAAAACAATGTCGCACGTATCTTGGAGGATACCGGCGGCGAGGACAACATTGTGCATTGATTGAATCAACGTTTCATTTAATCGCAGAGAGCATTCTCAGGATGTTGAAATTCAAATCTCGATTGCATGTCTGTTGATGGTACCATAATGGACTAAGGATTAGTTGAAAATATTCTTCCCGATTGGGCGCGTAAGATCTCACTACTGGAACTGGAACTCACAAACACTCGCATACCGCCATGCCGCCATGCCGCGATTTCGCTCTCGCCGATGCACAGAGTTAGAAAGAGAAATAGGTTTCATGAATAAGACTTATCCTTAATGCAGAGGTTTTATGAAATATGAAATAGAGACCGATATCTTCACCGAAAAATAGCTAGAACTATATTCGAGCTCTGACGAATGTCAATTCTCGATAGAAATTCTTGGTATAAATGACTCATTCACCGAATGTCACCCTCCTTGGCCCCACGAACTTTTGCCAAGGCCGGTCACAACAACAATATGAACGCGAAAGGAATATTGAAGTAGGGCAGTCTTCCTTACAGACATATCCATTAATTCTATGTATTTTGTCTGTGGGCCTAGGTATTTATTATGTGGGTGGCTGACATAAGGACGCTTGGATTCTACCCTCTGAGGACAAACTTACCAGGGGCGTATAGATGCACGACATCTGCAAGGGGCGTATTTAGAGCTTCATTGAACCACTGCAAAGTATGTGGCTACACTTGCGCCACATCCACGAGACAAGGAAGTAAAAGAGTTGAGCGCCACCTCGTCACCAAATTACGATATGGACATGATGGTCTTGAGCTGACTTCTTGAGATTATCTCCATACCACAACCAAAGTCTGGAGCACAAACCCAAGTCTGATGATGATCAGGTTCCGGGATATCCTATTCGGATGTGTGTCCATTTGTTCGGCCATCAACTGCTGCACCCCATAAAAGTGATACAGATTCAATACTCTCCTGATCTATATTGAATTTTATGAATCGAATTCTCGAATTCCAAATTCTTAGCATTTTCTAACTTGTAATCAGAAGCATGGAACTAAGCTCAGCTGTCAGAGCATAGCATAATAAGCATTATGTTGACGATCCGAATTTGAGAGATGCTAGCGTTATGTAAATCTAACGATTACGCTCCCTGTCGTCAATAATCTAGTGGTCATTTATACAATCCTAATGGTGATAGAATCTCTTTGGGCTGCAATTTCCTCCGACTATATTAACAACTACTTCTCCTGCAATTGAGAATGCAGAAACTGGACTTCATTACTTTAACAACCTATCCTGATATCATCTACAACAGCAAATACGATGGCGTCTATCATTGTTGTGGGCATTCTGTTTCTTCTGAACCATCGAACTTCCGCTTCAGCCATCAATTCTTCGACACGAGCCTACGGTTCTTGCAAACAATTCAATATTCCATTATATGCAACCGCAAATAGCGCGATCTACGATGTCCCAAGGGTTGACAACGATATCGAAGCAACAGCTTGGGCAATCTATGATGCCACAAGGACCAATCCACACAACGTCGAAAACATCATCAAGAATACTACAACGTCGGGTACTTTCAATATTCATGCTCAATTGTGTATCCCCAATTCTTCAACAAAGAAAGACATCCTGCAAATTGCCACCCATGGTGTTCATTACGATTCGAGATATTGGGATTCCCAGTACCAACCTGAAAATCACTCGTATGTTGAGGCAGCACTTAAAGCAGGGTACTCAATCTTCACATACGATCGCCTAGGAGTTGGCCAATCTGACCACCCCGATGCGTATACGGTGACTCAGGGACCTCTAGAGCAGGAGATACTTCGACAGCTGACATTGATGGCACGCAATGGGACCTTGTACAACTTCGCCAAAAAAGTAAAACCTGCCGATGCAGCCTTCGAGACATTGACAAAACCCAAAAAGCTCATTCATATTGGCCACAGTTTTGGATCATTTTTGACCTCCGCCTTCATTGCGAACTACGGCGAACTGAGCGATGGTGCAATTATCACTGGCTATCTTCTAACTAAGTACCTTGCGAGCGCTGGATCAACGTCTTTCGAGGTTGAATATGCCGCCACGGGCCATCCTCCCTTTGACCGACCTAGTGGCTACGTTGTGTGCCAAGAGGGTGGTATTCAGAATATATTTTTTGGCGGTGATCTCAAAACCGCATACACACCAGCATTACTCGACTATGGCATTAAAATCAAGCAGCCTGTCCCGATCGGAGAGTTTGCTTCGGCATTTTGGCTCATAGGGAACCAAGGAACTTCGTTCCATGCACCTATACAGTACATGCTACCAGAGTTCGACTTTTACATCTGCCGGGGTGATTGCAAGAATCTTGCGAACACAACGGAATTGATGGAAACATATCCCAACGCCACTGACATCGAAGTGGCTATTCAGCCAAATACTGGCCACGCCTTGCCACTCCACAACAATGCCACTGCCGGCTTCCAGGTCACGTTTGATTTTTTGGCTAGGAACGGGTTGTAGGAGAATGCGAATTCTGCCTTAACATCCTTTAAGATCGAGTGAATACCCTTATTCGGGCAATTTACAGCTCTACACTACTAATCAATCAGTACAGGAGCACTTCAATTTTCTTCTTTTAGCGCCTAATTTGCCACCCTGTTCAGGGCAAATGGTGCCCATTTGCAATAGATTAGATACCTATAAAGGGTTCCCATTCTCCATAGTTTAGGTAGAATCAATCAAGTCATTTTACCTTACTCATCCACCTTCAGCTCCTTAAACTGGAAACCCCTATTGCCCTTTCTCGCTTTTGCTTTATATCTCTTTCTCTTCAATTCCACTATTTCGGTTGTATTGGGGTATTTTACTTAAACTTCTTCGCAGGTCTAGCTAGAAATGAAGTTATTCATCAATGTATTCAGGAATCATAAAACAATTGACATCTTTCCAACAGGTTTTCAGATCCACATTGCCAGGTCTCTTCATGACTCTTAACATTCCAGGAGGTTCTAGTCGATAATCGAAGGCTATTAAGACAATTTTATGCTATTATTCTAGTTCTCAAATATTCTAAAGCTCTATACTACCCAACAGTATCTATAAACAACACAAATACCGATTCTTGGCGCAGCTCAAATTGAATTCGGCAAACCGCAACCTCTACTTAATTGTACCATCGCAACCTCACTGCCATGAAATATCGAGGCTGTAACCCATGAGCTAACATGCCCAATCTGGCCATTCCTTCACATCAACGCTAATAGGTGTGTTATCGCTTCTACTTATATCCAGTTGGTTCATTTGCCCCCTCGTCGATTCCTGTCAAGATAGTACATTCATATCAGCACTACTGTGCCCATTTTTCTCGTCTCTACCCGCCTTTGACCTTGCTAATAAGGCTTTTGCTCGAATAGCCCACAATGCTGCTGTTTTGGAACCTCCAGCCAGATTATGCTCGTTGCACAATTCAGTGGAGAAAATACTCCACCGCCTCCCAAGCGTCATCACTTCTTGGATCATCAGGCTTCAAACACAAGTGCCACAGAATATACATTGTAACGTGATATTGTGGGTATACTTTTCTGGCCCAAGCGAACTGGCATAATAGATCATCTTCTCCATTGCACCATGATTTTAATATCTCTAGGGCTTCAGAAATGTTCTGCTCTGTAGCGAAATCTGTTTGTGATCCTGGACCTTTTTGTATGAACCATTGTATTCTTTACCAGATCCTTCTCGCACAAGGAGTGTGTTCTCCCATGGGTGTATCTGCATTTTTTCAACCTGGTATGTGTCAGGATTTTCACACCTTACTAGACAGACCTGACTCTTCTAGCCGTTACTTGCGCTGCTGGCTGGTTCAATGAGAAACGCGGTGCAGCACTAGGTGTCCTATTCACAGGTTCTAGTCTCGGGGAATCGTCTTCCCGATCATGGTCTTCCATCTCATCACCGAAGTTGGCTTTGGATGGGCGATGCGTGTCTGCGCATTTCTCATGTTACTCCTGTTGATCATTTCGTCTCTCATAATCCGAGCCTTTTACCCAGCCCAACCTCACAAGGTCACCAGCACACAGCTTGTCAAACCTCTGACTGAGCCACGGTTTCTCCTCATAATGGCTGGATTCTTCTTTTTTAGCTATGGCTTCTTCGTCCCCATCAATTATCTTCCCGTCCAAGCTTTGAGCGCAGGCATGAACGTCAATCTTGCACAATATCTTTTGCCTATCTTAAATGCCGGATCATTTTTTTGGACGTCTACTTGCAGGAATTTTGGGCGATAAAATTGGGAGATACAATATATTTATCGTCGTCTGCTACCTTTCCGGCACATGGATTCTCGCCCTCTAGTTGCCCGATTCAAGCAACGCAGCACTCATTGCGTTTGCGATTCTATTCAGCCTCTTCTCTGCTGCTTATGTTTCTCTAATCACCCCATTAGTCATGCAGATTTCACTGATGAAGGAGCTCGGGTTTCATACAGGAATTGACATCTTTGTTGTCGTAGCAGGTGGATTGACGGCGAATCCTGTTAATGGTGCCATTCTCGATAGTACAGGCGGTTGGAGTGGCCTGAAAGTATTCTCCGGTGTGTTCTGCATTGTGGGAACAACATTTGTATTGGCAGCAAGGATTAGAGGGACAGGTTGGAAGTTGTGGGTCCGATTTTGAAGTTCAGTTACTGTTGCCAAACCGCTTCTCCGTTTCCATGTATAATAGATGGTCACTAGGGCAGTCATTAATAAACTAGCCTCCACTCCACTGTATATGATATGTGAAAGAATAGTTAAATGGCAGTAAGTTGTGTTGATAGGTCTGTTGAGAGATGATCAAAGCGAGATTAGTATTGTAAAGGTTATTCCAGCAGGACCAATTTCCAATCACCAGCGGGTACTAACTATCCGACCAACCTCAGATGACCGATTCTGGATTATTCATTTCTTGTTATGTTGATTGTATATCTGACTCTTCAACTGAATTTTAAACATTGAGAATTCATATATACACTTGCCGGAATAAAGATCCTAGAAGTATATAATTGACTGAATTTCGAAGTTTAAGTCGGTCAATCACTTAGTACACCCACTGGTGGGCCTTACATTTCGTAGCCGATGACAAACCTAATGCTTCAGACTCAGTACGAATACAGTTGTAGGCTAGTTGTTGATGCAGGAGGTCATTTGTTACCACTTGCAACAAGTGTATTAAGATATATGTCTCACACGGTAAGCGGAAGAGTAGGAAGTAAGATGGCTTTTTACTTTATTTTAAGCAGGGTATATGTGCCAAAAGTCCAACCAAAGAATATCCAGACGCCAGTCAGTAAAACCAGAACTAATTACAGACGGAGACGCTACTCAGCAACAGTTTTACTGCGTCTCACTCTTACTACCAAACATACCACCGACCATACCTCCCGCACTCTTTACGCCATCACCCAATGTTGAGCCAGCGCTTTGTGCACCACCAACCACACCTTCACCTGCATTCTGTGCCCCGCCAATAAGACCCTCTCCTGCACCCTTGGCATTCTTAATCATCGGGTCCGTATATGAAGAAGCAGGTCCACCATATGTGCCATCTTCATCTTTCCCACCACGCTCCATTCTGTTGATCCCCTCTTTCCCGGCCAAGTTCCCGATTGGAGCTAGAATACCGTTCTCGCCCAGTTGGTTGCCAACCAGGTTATTCACGTCGTCTTGGATATGGTCGACTTGCGAAACTCCAGTGACTTTCGTCTTATTAAGTGCGTCTGTCCCTGGTTAGTGTCAGGATCAAAATGAGAATCGTGATGGACTGACCCTTCGTGGCATACGATGCCTTGTTGTCTCCATTTCCGAACCACTTCAAATATTGATCCTCCAGCCAGGGCATCCACTTCTCATATTGATCGTTGTAAACTTCTTTGGCCCATTCTGTATATGTTTGCTTTTGCTTCTGTTCCTCTGGTAGATTGTCGTAAATATGCTTCTTTTGCTCCTCAGTGTGCTCAGAAGCTTTGTTTGCAGTCTTTGAAGTTTCCATTTTGATATTTTGATCGAAGGTTGTGGAATGCGCGCTGAAATATCGAAGATAACTTACACAAGTAATTTGTAGTTTGGATGGAGGTGGGACAGATTTGGAGAAGTTTCCCAAGAATGGTCCAGCCCACCTGAAATAGACGCAGATAGGAGAAACATGACGTAGGTAGTTGAGGTTTAGAGTCTATGAAACAACTCTGGAAATCCTGTTTTGGTTTCAGGGATTTCAGCCACAATTCAAGGAGGTCCTCGTCAAAAAGATTTGATATTGTGGCGTTCTCGACAAATTACGGCCAAGTTTGGGATCTTGGAAATCTTGACCTTACGCAGAATATGCGGGCACGTGCAACTTGTGAATGACACACCAGCATCGGTGGTCGGCTGGAATCCAGCAACATCATTGGAATTATAGACAAGCAAACCGAGATATCGTCGGTCCACAAAACGGTCGTGAAAAATGTCAGACGAGAGGATGATGTCACATTAAGCTCGTACACCTTGTATTCGCGTGGCATGATGTGTTTTTACTACTTGGAATTTCTTTTTAGCTCAGTCAAAGCTGCAAGGAAGTGTGTATCACTCACCAAAGAAGTCTGACTGTGATAGCGGGAAAACCATAATCAAACAATCCAGCCCATGTTGGCAAGATAACGAACAGTGGAAGATGGGATAAAACGAACATGGAGCATTGCAGACCTCCGACGAACGCTGCATATTATCAGACTACTGGCCGAACCAAGCCCTCGAATGATCGCAATGCAAAAACCTTCACATTATGTCTGGTGTCCGTGCCGAGCTTGAAACAGACGCTTCTTCGCTCCCAGTCGCTCCCCATTGAAAGAGTCCGATCCAGTTGGACAGCAGTAGTAATTCCAATATGCAATTCCGACCACAACTCCAATTAGATAAACCATATACGCCTTTGTATGCCCTATCGACCGCGAAGTCACACTGATGTAGCTGTGATTCCATCACCACCCGCCTCTAAAACCCCTCCCTCTACTACGGAAACCCCCCCTTCCTCCACCTCGTCCTCCGTAACCACCTCTACCATAGCCACCATCGCCGTAACCTCCATCGTAACCACGCGCAGCCGGGCTATGATCGCCATCGTCAATCATGGGTCTGGATCTCTTCATGTCTTTCGGAAACGCTTCGTAGGTTTTCCTCATCTGTGCATAACCTAGATGCATCTTTCCGTAGAAATGATCGGCAAGTCGTCGATCATTATCCAATCGACTTAAATAAGCACCACAAACATCGCAGACTTGTAACTTCTGATGTCCAGAAGGCCCACTAGTGTCCGATAATGCTTTCAACTCCTTCTCCTTGTCAGATTTCGTTTGCATTGCTTGTCTGATCCTAAAGAACTCTTCGTATGCACGCGAGACTTCTGACTGTTCGCCAAGAATCTGAATTTCCAACAGTCCTGATTCAATTGATTTCGAAAGGTCGGATATCTGCTTTAGAAGAGCATTCGTTTGTCGGATTTCGTCTGGGGTCTTCTCCAACCGTCGCTGCGCCACGTCGATTCTTCGATTACACTCATCAATGTATTTCTGTAGGTCTCGCATGTAGTCGTATTCAAACCCCCATTTCTGCTTCTGAGCTGGTGCGGCAGCCTCGTATTCCGTCTTCAACGGCTCCGAATGTATCTTGGGACATGGTCCTAGATCTTGTTTGGTATTTGTAAAGAGGTCGTGAGGACAAGTACCAACGAGGAATGACCGACAAATCTTGGGGTCGGTGATAGAGAGCTGAGCAGCACGAGAAGACGCACCAGCGCCCATAAGCTGTTCTGTTTGCAAAGGAGTGTTAGCTTTGAATCTGCGAAATTGCTTCGGCATTAACAGCAAAAGTCAAATGTAAAGCTGTGAGAAAACACCACGAAGCTAGACTTACCAAGTAGTTTCCGCTGTTCCGCCGCCATGATTGCGCGTCGCGATCAGTTCCTGCTGTGACTGACCGACTGATTGAGTGGACCGACTTGAGGATGCAGTTGTAGGTTGTTTACTTGGCGAGGTGAGGTAAGGTGACGCTGATGGAAAAAAAAATTACCAAACGAATTCAAGGCAAGACGCGGTACCGCAAAGCGCGCAAAGCTGCCCACAACACGCGAAATTCTGAAAGGCGAACACTAATGCCCACTGTAAGTCGACCAAGCATCTACCCCATATTTGGTACTCGAGCACTACATATCAAAACCGCCTCCCCTCGATCGATTTTCTCCAAACTCATGAGGATCTCGTAGTTCAATGATGGCCTTGGTCGCCATGTTTCGAATACTTCCTCTACTTTTCTTCACACTGGGGATATTGTCAACATCTACGACAGCTTCCTCGGATTACCATGAACAGCTACTACTCCGTCCTCTCCATCCCTCGTCTCTATTAGCCTCCTTCAATTTTCAGAGTAACACCAGCGTCACCTCGTTCGAGCAACAAAACTTTAGATACTTTCCCAGGTCCTTAGGGCAAATCCTGCAGTATGCAAACACAAGAGAATTGCATTTGAGGTTCAGTCTAGGTAGATGGGATGCCGAGAATTGGGGGGCCCGGCCGTGGGGAGGCTCGAGAGAAGGGGGCACTGGAGTGGAACTCTGGGCTTGGGTTGAGGCAGAGACCGATGAAGAGTATAGCTCCCAGCGTCCATTTATGAAGCTTTGCTGACTGCTCTCAGGGCCGATAGCAGATGGCTAACATTAACTAATGCGTTATCTGGCCTCTTTTGCGCCTCATTGAATTTCATTGACTCTACAAGAACCACGAGACCGGTCCTATCTTTTCAGCCCGTTGGATACCATTCCAATTCTACCCTCTCCAATCTACATCTACTTCATGGAACCTTACCAAGAGAAGTCGTCTGCACTGAGAATCTGACACCATTTCTGAAATTGCTGCCATGTAAGGGCAAGGCGGGCATTTCCAGCTTACTTGACGGTCATAAATTATTTGATGCATCATGGCAGAGTATGTCAATCGATGTTCATCCTCTTTGCGCGGATAAATCGAAGGACTGTCAGTTGCAAATCACACAAACAATCGACATGGTTTTGGATATACAGAGATCAAAACGTCCTCGAGGTTTGACTTCAACTTTCTCTGGGGAGAATTTTCACTAACATATTTAGACAACCCGATTCCTCGACCAGTACCATACGAAGACCTCAAATGCGACACTTCAAAGCCATACCATGCCGAGGACACCTGCTTTCCCCTTGATGAAGCTGCAAATGAGGAGGATTGGAGTCTGTCGCAAATCTTCGGACATTCTTTGAAAGGTTCTTGCCCACTAGCTGATGGTTCAGAGGACCCAGTGTGTATAAACGTTCCCCATGCACGAGAAGTGTATGTGTCCGCAGGTACTACAGAATACAAGGATACTTCCGGCTACGTGCGTTGCTTTAAGCTACCAGAAGAGGGCGAGTTCGAGATGGTTCTGCCTCGACAAGAATTGCAGGAAAAGGCCCCTTTGGAAAAACCTCTGCTTTATGCTGAACGATCTTTCATTGGTTATGGTCAAGAGCGTGGCGGTGTCCAGGCTATCCTCACTAATCCTTCAACTACAGACGTGGTGGATTTCGTATATATGGAATCATTACCTTGGTTTATGAAGGTCTATCTACATACTTTGCATGCGAAGATCAATGGTTTAGACGAAGATGTCATACAAGAGATGTTTTATCGTCCGTCTCTCGATCGAAAACGAGGCACTCAGTTGGAAGTGCGCATTCGTATACCACCAAATTCTACCGTCATCTTGACTTACGATTTCGAGAAAGCTATCCTTCGTTATACAGAATATCCTCCTGATGCTAATCGGGGGTTTGACGTTGCTCCAGCTGTTATTACCATCGGAAACGTCAGCATAAGGACAACTAGTCTACTACTACCATTACCAACCCCTGATTTCAGCATGCCCTACAATGTCATCATACTCACAAGTACGGTCATGGCGTTGGCATTCGGAAGTATATTTAATCTGTTAGTAAGAAGGTTTGTTGCTGCGGACGAAGCAGAAAAATGGGATGTGAAGGCTATGCGGTTACGCCTGAAATCTGCCCTTGGAAGGATATTAGCTCGGGTATCTAGGAAAGAAAAGTCTGGGAAGCAGGAATGACCTGCAAAACCTTGGAGCAATCTAAATTTTGATACCACTACACTTCTTTACTATTTGGTGTCCCATTTCCAAAGGCTTCCTAGACCACTGGGTCTGCCGATGCGAACAACCCTCCCCTCTTCAATGTCTTCTGGCGGTTCTATGCTACAATGCCTTGCTCGATTGGGAACTTCCCATCTCTGTGCAGCACGTTACAAAGAATTATTGCTTTCCCTTGAATCCTGGTATCATTCCCAATCCATGTTTGCATGTCCTTCACTAGACAGAACGATGTATGGAATGGCCGCGGGATGATCAAACTACTATGATCAAATCTCTTTTTCTCCAATGCTCATTCACTCCAATCATCACCTGCAGCCTATCACCAAGAATGAAATCAGATCAAGCGCATATCATGATCTGAAGGTTTTAGCCTAAGTGGGCGAGGCAGAATAGATAGCGTGTAAATAGGTAGGGTTTATTTCATGTTCCTGAATTTATATTGGTCATGCAAGGCACAAATCCATTGGAAACGTGCTTCTAGTGGTCACGTCTTCATCCTTGCTCCTTCGGCATCTTGTGTGAGCGAATATTTCAGTCCCATTCAACTTACCTACCCGCAGAAGTTAGTTTTTGTCTAGAATCATTACCCTCACGTGGTCCGTAGAATATTCAGAAAGAGTATTCCTTATCACCGGTACTTCACGTTAGTTGGGGTTCGCAGGGGTTCGCATATGCTTGCGGAACTGTAACGTTGCCATCTCGGCACAATTCCAGTTACCAGATTTCGATATCCCGTTTGTCTGAGCACTTTAATTTTTGAGTGTAGTGCTGATAAGGTTGCATATCTCCTTTCCTCCTACAGATTTCCAAAAAAAAAAGTGTCGTCTGTACGACTATGTATGATCGGAGAAAATCACCCTACTGTATATTTTGTCCCGCTACGGGCCGTGTTCTTACTTGCATAGCTGCCGGAAAAGGCATTTTACATTGCTTTACCTTTATCCACCTAATGTCCGAAATCACTTTTATCTAGAAGTAACATTTCTATGCTTGGCCTCAGTGATGTTCCTATCTGTAAATCGAAATGGTGGGGAAGACTAGACATTTGCCGCATGCGAAAGTACACCTTTGATAAGATTGATTAATGCTACATGTGACCCCCTTCACGGGGTTTGTGTTTCATCAACTTCACTAAGTGTACCACGAGCTTGCAAACTAAATGACTGTGGGAGTTTGCGTTGTGCCCGCATGCATGCTCGCTCATACTATTATCAAGTATCTGACTTCTATGATAGGACGGATGGAGATTACTCTTCGCGTTCTTCAGCACAGGGGAGCCAGATGTGACAGCAAAGACTTTTGGGGATTGCCCGCAGCGTCTTGTGGATAATGTAATCTGTTGTAGAGATTTCCATGAAGGTAACGTTGGGTAGAACTTCAACAAGCCCTACCATAACTTCTGATCTCATGGGGAGCTGCGAAGCTGATCCAGTGAATTCAATCATTCGATTTTCATATATAAAGTCCTCCATGTTGGGAGTTCACAACAGACAACACACAGCCAAATCCACTCCCTTTTTCATCAGAACTGCAGCATTACTGAAGTCACCATGTCCGCACTCTTTCATTCCTTGATTCTAGCATTGGGATACTTATCTTCCTTAACCTTCGCTGCCCCAACTTCGAATGTCAACGATATCAGTGCGGCAGCTTCCGGATATCGCAATGCAGCCTATTTCGTGAATTGGTAAGTGATCATGAATTGAGTTGGGTTCAGACATGAGTCAATATGCTGATCATTGATAGGGCCATCTATGCAAGAAACTATCAACCCCAACAATTACCTGCTTCAGAACTCACTCACGTACTTTATGCCTTCGCCAACATTCAAACAGATGGCACAGTGTAAGTTTAATTATCGTGAAATGAAAGTCATGGACTCATACTGCCTAGGTATCTCTCCGACACGTACGCAGACTTGCAAAAGCATTACGCCACTGATTCATGGAATGACATTGGAAACAATGTGTACGGATGTGTCAAGCAGCTTTATATTCTAAAAAAGCAGCACCGCCAAATGAAAGTTCTTCTTTCCATTGGCGGGTGGACATACTCCACCAATTTTCCAGCTGCGGCGAGCACTTCGGCGACTCGGGCACAATTTGCGTCAACTGCTGTGACGTTTGTGAAGGACTTGGGACTCGATGGGATTGATATTGATTGGGAGTATCCCGCAAGCGACACAGAGGCAGCAAACTTTGTTTTACTTCTCGCGGCCCTGAGATCAGCACTTGATTCATACGCTGCAGTGTCCGCTCCTGGATACCATTTCCTCATCACTGTTGCGAGTCCCGCAGGTCCTTCGAATTACAATATTATGCACCTCAGTGCGATGAATGCCTACATTGACGCTTGGCATCTTATGGCTTACGACTACGCTGGATCGTGGGATACAATTTCGGGCCATGATGCAAACCTGTATCCTAGCACGTCAAACCCTGGCAGCACACCATATTCAACTCAAAAGGCCATCACAGATTACGTCGCGGCTGGAGTTCCAGCAAGCAAAATCGTTATGGGACTTCCTCTGTATGGCCGATCCTTTGAATCGACTACTGGTATGGGGGCGACATTTTCCGGGATTGGCACGGGATCGTGGGAAGCCGGAGTATGGGATTACAAAGTTCTTCCCAAGGCCGGCGCTACTGAAACTTACCTCTCCGACCTTGTCGCATCTTACAGCTATGATGCGTCATCGAAGGAATTAATTAGTTATGATAACCCGACCGCGGCTTTGGCGAAGGCAGACTATATCAAGACCCAAGGAATGGCGGGCGCGATGTTTTGGGAAAGCAGTGGCGACAAGAATGGCACTGGGAGTTTGATCGGTGCGGTGGCAGGAAGCTTTGGGGCATTGGAATCTAGTCAAAATCAATTGAGCTACCCTGCGAGCCAGTACGCAAATATGGTTGCAGGTATGCCCGGCGAGTAAGCTAGAGAAACAGCAGTACAGTATAAAGTATATGTATATAACAAATTAGGTTTTGATTGTTGATATTATAACCGCTTCTCTCCGCTCTGTTCGTTTAAGCGTTGCGCCTTACTGTAGAACTTCTTATTCAGTGTTGAAGTGCATGCCCCGCTGTATACGCTAATATGTACTGTGGATACGTGTAGTTCTGGCTATTCGAACGGTCAACGTCGACAGTTTATATCCTCAAAACTGTACGGACTGGTAGCGTACCATTTGTACTCAACTGGGAGGCTAAAAGTCATGTCCACTGGCTGCATAGGCTGTATCTGGTCATATATAGTGGCGATACAATCTAAATAGTCACGTGGGATATCCTTGTTCACATGAGACATTCTCAAGACATGCCGCTTGCACGCACTGCAGCCTGTGACTTTGCCTACCCTTTGCACGTACTAGGTCCTCTCAAAGGGCATTGGTCTGCATTGTTTCCACAGAAAAGAGGCCCAGACCTCCTTTTTGTTGCACGTGTGTGCTGTGGGTTACATGTACTTCGGTCGGTTGCTTCCGGAAATCTAAGTCTAACCAATACATTCCACTTTTTCATCACTTACAAGCATTTGCCCTACAGTACACTTTAGTAGAAATCATCCACCTCAAGTGCTTCTTACGAGCTTATTATCTAGCCTCTTGGCATCCAGCCTCGTCCAAACATCACTTATACCAGACAGGAAGGAGCTTCTTCGAGCTTACAGGTCACACGTTTTATCTCGTATATTTTTCCGTGTACTGACAGCCGCCTCTCGTGTACTTTTTCCAGAAAAGACGTGCAGAACCCCTTGCCACCCTTGCCACTCAAATCCAAGCTCAGGGGTACAGTTCTTCCGTACAAGCGCCTCGAATGCTTCTTATAAACTTGACAAACTTGACAAACTTGACAAACTTGACAAACTTGACAAACTTGACATCTAGATAGGAAGGAGCTCCTCCCAGCTTACTGGTCACTGCGCTGGACCTGCATCGAGTAACCATAGAATGCGGGGATACGAATATCGAGACGCCCCCAGCCGAAGCTGAGAATATTTTCATACTCAGTAGTATCAGTGTGTCACAAATTCCATTGCGCCTCCAGGCAAAAATGGGCGTGAGTTTGGCGCAACCTTACATACTTCGCTTCGCATATCCATTCACTCATACAAGTGTAGCACCTCTAGATGGTTCATGGTTCACGCAGTAAGAAATCCCAGAGTGGATAAGCTTACATTTCCCGATTAGTGATCCCAACATATAACCGAAGGGACGGTTCCTTCCGATAACGCTACGTAAAAATTGATAGCCCCTGATAGGCCTAGCGAAAAAGGGCATTTAACCAGCTTCCTCTTCGGGTACAGGCCGTTATCTCTATCTGACATGCTCCGTACAGCTGGCTTGGCGGCAAGAAGCGCCAAATCATGGCTCGGTGGATTATCCCAATGCTTGTTTGGACATTGTTGATATCGACGTTGATTGGTGGTTACCTCGGTCATTTCTTTGATTTGCGGCACAGCTAGGTATGCGGGCTGAACAGCTGCTTGAGTATATAATGCTGTGGCCTACTGCTACTTTTTCCTTTGCTCCTGAGATCACCCAGCTGCGAAAATGTCAAACGTTGCGAACTTCGCCCTTGATGGCGGTGACCCGCGCATGGGTGAGAAGAGCAACCCCAACCAATACGTTCTCGACCATGGCCATGAATCGGGACTGAGGAATGGCTTCACTATCGAGGCCGCCCAAGTGCACAACGACCCAAACATTCTTTTCGAGGAATATCTTCACTACGCGGAAATCACCCGCGCTGAAGAGCGTGCATATGAGGGTACTAACATCACGCGAAAAGAGCCCTTTTCTCTGGGCGGCCTCATCAAGAATCGATTCTCGAAGGGTCATCAGCATGAGGTTAACGCTACGGTCGATGGAAACCAGATCACAACAACTCACAACGATTGGTAAGTCAATTTGGTATTCATAAACGTCTATTTCGTATTTCTTGGAATCCCCATAATAATCTGGGAGGTAATGCTAATCTTTGATCCTGCATAGGTCTACTGTAACTGATCTAGAATGGAGACAAGCTTCTCGCGCTACCAGAACCGCATCGTGGGGCTCTATTTTCTTCTTGATCACAACAGATATTCTTGGTCCTTCTGGCGCTCCGTGAGTTTCTAGACTTCTGTCAAGTATAGCATGGTCTAACAGATGTCACAGATGGGCTTTCTCCAACACCGGATATGGGCCTGGTGTTGCTTTATACACCGCTTTTGGTCTCATGGCTTCCATCTCTGGATGGTATGTCTGGGGAGTTTACATGCACAGTAAGTGATATCTATTACCGAATTTAGTTTCATCACCTGAATTGTTTTCAATCTCAAAGTTCATACAAAAAGAATGATACTGACATCGTGACCGACAGTGGACTCCGATCGTCACCCTCTCCGCGATTTTGGCCAAGCATTTTTTCGTGTATTTGGCCCGGCTATGCGACACCTAATCAACGTACTGCAGTCGCTTCAGATGATCATGCTAGTGGCCGTGCTTATTTTGAGTGAAGGAGGCAAGGTTTCACAAGTTTCTATCGGCAAAGACGGAAAAAATGGCAACGGGCTCTGCTTCGTTATCTGCCTTCTTATCATCGCCCTCCTCGGCATGGTACTCGGACAGATCCGTACTCTTCAGCGGTTCGGGTGGCTCGCCAACTTTTCCGTCTTGACAACTGTCCTCGTTTCATTCATAGCTATCGGTGTCGCTGCGAACTCCGAACCGAATTATGCAACCATGTTCGCCTCCTTCGGCGCCACCACAGACGTCCCTTTCGGTGAAGTTAACTTTCCTAATGGCACAGTCGAAAGTCACATCCCAATTAGGACATTTGCTGGGACGCCTCCATATGGTTACGCTTCTGGTGGTGTAGGCTTCCTTGGCTCTTTCCAAGGTATCAACAATATCATCTACGCCTATGGCGGAGCCATGCTCTTTTTCAATCTCCTTGCCGAGATGCGCAATCCATGGGATTTCTGGAAGGGAATGCTTGTTGCGGATATTTTTATCTACCTCGTTTACATGTTCTTCGGTATCTTCCAATACTCTTACCAAGGCCAATACACGTTCAGTTCGGCCATTCAAAGTACTACTCCTTTCAACTACCGAACCGCTGGTAATATTTTAGCCATCATTGGTAAGTCATGGTCACCACTGTCTGATGTTGCATGAAACTAATGCTGCGAATAGGTGGGCTGATAGCTGCTGCTTTGTACGGTAACATTGGTATCAAGGTCATCTACAACAACGTGCTCATGGAGCTTTTCCGTAAGCCCCCCTATAATATCCTATCCTCAAGTTATAGGTTTCTAACAAAGCTCTCCAGACTTTCCTCCATTGACATCTAAGCGTGGCAAGATCATGTGGGTCTTTGTAGTACCAGTCTACTGGGCTCTCGCATATGTTATCGCCACAGCTGTCCCGAACATTGGAGATATCTCGAGTTTAGTCGGGGCGTTCTGTATTGGCAACTTCACCTATACCTTCCCAGCACTGCTCAAGCTGGGTTTCGATATCAAAAAGGCTGCTATGCTTCCAGAAGAACATTTTGACACCACCACGAAAAAATACACCCGCTTGGATAACGGCATGAAGAGATGGTGGAGAGGCTATAAGAAGTCTTTCTTGATGTCCTCGTTCAACATCATCTACTTCTTGGGTTCTCTGGTGGTGTGCGGTCTTGGTTGCTACGCTGCTATTGAGGCGCTGATTAGTGCATTTGGTTCTGGTGGAACCACTGCAACTCATTTCAGTTGTACATCTCCATTTGCGGCGTAATAGATTCTGCACTGGTGGCGCTAACAATACAATGAGGCGAGAAGCGTGTATTTTTAAGGAGGCGTCTCAGAGGCTTGCAAGCTGTAATCTCAAGAAACATATTCTACGTAGACAATATACACTCATTGACGAATTACCTGATCCTAATTGCCCAGCCCCACAAAGCTCAGAGTAGACTTTAAGTAGTTCGCGTCTTGGATATCAAATCCACATATGTTCAGCGCGCCAGCTGCCAAAAATGCGGGGATCAGAAGCCATGGAAAGCTTGTTGGCAGACTTGTGAGAGGCAAGGTGGGGCGAAATCTCAGAGAGGGCATAAGATACTGTACACGAAACGGGCCGATCAAGGCTCTTTCTCTTGTGTGCCACATAGCCGATCCCCCCAAACACTCATACTGTGTCATATTCAATTAAATCACTTTCATTAACATGTCCATTCGTATCTCACCTATGATGTAGAAAATCAATCCGATGAAAAAGTTCATCGTGGACAGAGCTAGCAACTTATCTATCATTCCAAGTCACCTACCCTACTTTCTATCCTTATGGTTCTCACTATACCGCTCATTTCGACGTTCCTCATCCCAGGTCTTGTAACCCGGCAGAAATCCTTCGTGTCCGCCATCCCCGCGCCAGTAGTATTAGGTATTCACCACAGACGAGCCAGTAGTAGCCCCACCTGGCACATCGCTCAGTTCAATTCTATGAAAGTGTTCCTAATCATGCCATTTGGAGCCGCCTAAGAATATCGTCTCACTCCAGCATCTCGAGAACCTCTCAGAGATCTCAAATAAGTTAATCTTTCATTTTATTTTATTTCATTTTATTTCCTTGGAAGGGTATATCACATGCACAATATTGTTAGTACTATTTGATAAACAACAAACTCAGTGCTAAATTCTGGAGAATCTGTATACAAAAGTCACCTGAAGCAAAATAACTTTCAAATTCCTCCTGCTCTCAAGCTTATGCAGAAACATGAAGCAGTATAAAGAAGAAGAGAAAACAACGGAATGAGCTTCCCGCTTAAGATGTTGTCTGGGTGAATGACGTGATCTGCACTTTCCCGCCTAGAGCCTTTGTGGCATACTGAAAAGGGAACTTGGTCAGTACTGTAACATATGGGCAGGTTTTCGTAGAGAATGACACTCACGTTGAAAATTCCCCAGCGGTATCCCATGAAGAACTCCCAGGTATTGTCGAGCGTGAAAGCTGGCCCTAGTGACGTAAACGAGGACCCATCTGTGCTGTAGCTGAAAGATCCAGTGCGACCCGAACCGGGATTGATGTTGACGGTCGAGCGCAACCAAATCTTTCCTTTGGAGACGCCGGCACTGGCAACTGTGCTTCCGGTATTTGCTGTGCTCCAGTCCGTATTCATTAAGATATTGTTTGTCATGCCAACTGTTAGTGTCCCGCCATCGTTCTTCACTCCGATCCAAGCAGACGACTGGCGGAACAATGCAAGGCCTGCCCTGTCGCCATCAGCCATATTTGTTGAATCTAAGATGATAGTTGCTGTAGATATGGGACCGTGAATGCGGTGTGTCAGTGTGTTCCGGGCCTTGTAAAGGTCCGCCGTCACTGTGGCGGCTGACAATGTCAATCCATTATTGACTGTGAACTTTGATGTGTCCGGGTTGTGATTCCATTCCCACGCAGGACCCAGAGAGCTGCCGGAAAATGAGTCGGTACCGACGAGTGAAGCCAATGGGTGAGAAGGCAGTGGCATAGGATACGAGGCACCCCAGGCACCATTGACTGTCGTGAGGGTTGGGAAACCATCTGATCCCCAGGTCACCGGTGCTAAAGCTGGTACGCGTCCACCAGGGTAAGCATCTACAAAGGAGCAGTAATACCAATTGCCATTGGGTAAGTCAACAATGCCGCCTTGGTGCGGAATTCCACCACCAGAAATTGGGGGAGAAACGTTGTTGACAAGGTTTTTGATGCTATAGGTTCCGAAAGGCGAGGACGCTTTTAAGACCCATTCTTGGTTCGCAGGATGTGTAGTGAATATGTAGTATACACCGTTTCGCTTGCTGTGCGAGTCAAACATTAGCATAATGCAACATTCTAACCTCTGGCTGATTCTTCATAACATATAGCATTAATTTAGATTACTTACTACATCCGGGAGCCTTCCAGAGCTCCTTGGCTGTTGGTTGCATCGTATATCTGTTGAGTTTTTACGATAGATTTGCCGTCTGAAGAAAGTTGCGCGACGTTCATTTTAGTGTTTCCGTACGCAACATACATT
Organism: Clarireedia aff. paspali H2; assembly: GCA_026770245.1. NCBI lineage: Eukaryota > Fungi > Ascomycota > Leotiomycetes > Helotiales > Rutstroemiaceae > Clarireedia > Clarireedia aff. paspali H2. The sequence continues at coordinate 42,897 of JAJCXA010000107.1, forward strand.
GTACCGTCGTCATCGACAAGAAGACCGGCATCGTAGAAGCAGGTGTTAAGAGTTGCAGCGATAGTCCAGGGGCCAGTGACTGAAGGTGCCGTGTAGATGTATGTGGTCGCTAAATATTCATTAAGTCAGCCATGACGGACATTTCAGGACCATGAAAACCTTTTTTTGAGCTTCATACCGAATTCAATGCAACCGATCCAGTACCACTTGTTGTCGTACTTTCGGTAACGCATGGTGGAAGCCCATATGCCCTTGACATAGGCGTTTTGACCATTTACTAAATTGTACTTGGTTGACCAGCTCAGAGAAGGCACACTATGGCCGATATACTCCCAATTGATGAGATCATAGGAACGTAAGATTGGTGCACCTGGGCTATAGTGCATAGTAGAGGCAGAACTATCTCTAAATCAGCGAAGCAAAGGACGAGGTGAATCTGATTTATATATCGATATTATATATCGGTATGCTATTTGCTACCGCTCCAGCTGGCATCTAAACTTTGGCCACAGAGGTGTGTTAAATTAATCAACACTTACTAGAGCTAAAGTTAGCTTTTAATATTCAAAGAAACTGCGAACCCTGTCTCTCCATTTCTTTCTCATAACAGTGATAACACATACCTAGTAATATGCATCGTCGACGCGGAAGATGTCAAGATCAGCTAAATCTTCCCATAAGATTGGATTCTTATATACTCCTGTCGCAACTGCGGATGCAGTTGTAGAGGTACTGGTTGTCACTCGCGTGGTAGTGGCGACGGAAGTGCTTGTTGTTCCACCAGCGCAGCTTCCCGGTAGGCACTGAGAATAGTAATCGTTCGAGAATGTGCAACACGAGCCGGAAACGCAACTTGTGGCCCCTGCCCAACCTGAGCCACCACCTAGTTTCTAATTAGCTACCCTGAGCGTACGAATATACAGAAGTGACTTACACTGTCCATATAGTTCTGCCTGAGCATAGACTGTCGGACAAAAGAGAAATACCAAAGTAATCAACGCTATTTGAGATGCCATAGTTGTGTGCCAGTTACAGAAGAAAGCTAGCTGTCGTTTCAGACTGCAGATATCTGTTGTTATATATACAATTGAGATGCCAAGTACAGAAAACTTTACTACAAAGGATCATCCCCTAACTGCCTGCTATTAGCGGTTTCCCCGCTTAGCTTTGCGGAGACCGCGAGTAGTTAGCACTCAAGGGGTTAGAGCAATGTTCATAACCGAGATAGCCTAAATAAACTACAAGATTAACTGCCGAAACCGCGAGTTTATTTCTAAACCAAAAGCGCACCAATGAATGATTGGAAAATGGCAAATAGCTAGGTAGTTGAAAATAATAGTTGCGTATAAGCGAGAAAGGTCTAACCAGGCTATCGCTTTGACTGCCACCTACTTGCAGGCGCACGAAACATAAGGCGGAGAAATAGCTCATCACAGTCAAGAGGATAAAGGTGGTAATATAGGGTAAACATGAATTATGGGAACCACGTGGGTATAAACTCCCGACTATTCCGGCCCGTCGTCTCAGTGAGGCACAATTATACTTCGTTCCCCTCGATCAGCTTCTGTTTTGATCTCGTGAACCTAGGCCAAAGCAGGTGAAACCTGCTACTTGCAGTGCGATACGAGCGTAGGTCTTCCTAAGCTCCTCAAGACTTTACAAGACTTGCCACAGTCTGAGGGTGTTCCTCTACCAGTTTGAGACAAAGCATCTCCAAGTTCTCATCAGAGGTTCAGCGCATCAATCAAGATCTAGAATAGTCTCTGTATCCTTGATTGAAACCATCAATGGTTAATGCAAAGGGAAAAATTCCTCAATGAATGACTGAAAATAAATCACGTTCAGGGGAGATAGAAGACAAGAGATACAGAATTGCTGTAACAAGCGGGCTAAAGCTGGACTAGATCTGCCTTTTTATCCCAAAAGTAGTCGCTATTGTAATAGAACCGGCCCACAGGTTGAAGCCTTGTGGATACAAAGGCGCATTCGCTCTAATCGGGCTCCTCGTCCGGTCAAACGGCCCGTAAGAGATAAGGTAGATCCAAGACTATGAGCATGTTATGGCGAATGATTTGCATCTGGGCAGACATCACCCCCAAATAAGCTATCAGTTGCTCGGGCCGTGTGCTAACTAGCATAGTTATTCGGAATCATTTCGCGGGTATAAGGCATGCAAGTTGTCGGTCTTTTTGTCGATTATTTGTAACCTGCGTACATTCTCGGTTGCCACGACCACCCCATGACTAGGTACAGGTCATCCTTTTCGGGGAAACGCCGAGGATCCAGTCCATTCCCTATCTAGATTTCCAAGATCAAAGGTTAAGCAATGAATTCTTGCATGAAGTCGACGTCGAGAGGCGAGTTGAGCTTTGCATCGCCGAAGCTCCAACACATGTTAGGACTGGTCCCATAAGTATCTGGATGAGTGTAATATCAAAGTTTGTGTTGTCATAAATCTTACCGTAAACCATGTTGATCTTATATAAGCTTGCCCAAAATACCCTCCCATGGCCGCAGCGGAATCACCGACCTCTTCGGCTTTTCAACATGATGCTTAGTGTAGTTACTACAGGGCCAGAACTCAATCTCTATATTCGAAGGCATTGTCCACGTAACCTCTTCCCCCGAGAAGTTAAGAACAACCAGCCACTTCTCGCCTTTGTTGCTTGTTCTGAGGTAGGAATATACTTTGGGATGTTGCGGATCCAGCTCCTGAAAATCTCCATAGACGAAAACATCAGCATGTTCTTTCCGATCATAAAGGGCTCTCTGCCAGAACTGCCACACGGATAACCCATCCGGATCCTCGGCCTTCATTTGAGCTTCAACATTGATAGTCCTATAGTCGTCGTTGATTCGCATCCAAGGTTTGACGTTCGGGTCGCAAAAACCTGCGTTCTCAGCCGATGACCATGGCATTGGGGTTCTGGAATGGTCCCGCGCTTTCATGTCGATGATTTTGCGACAGTGGGCAAGCTTTTCTTTGTCCCCAGAATACAGGGCAAGACACTTTTTCCAATAGTTGATCGTTTCAATATCTTTGAATTCTTCGATTGACCAGGAAGTTGGGGCGTTGCGCATACCAATTTCCTCCCCTTGATACACGAACAGCGTGCCCCCAAGCGTAGTCTGCATTAACGCGAGAAGTTTAACCCCTGCGACTCTCCATTCATCGCTATCATCTGCATAACGCGACACAGATCGTGGGTTATCATGATTCTCTATGAAGACAGAATTCCACCCATCATTTTCAATCATTACGCGTTGCCAATGTGTGATGATTGACTTCATGTCCTTAACATCCCAGGATTTCAAGGCCATTCTGACATTTGGCTTATCAATGTCGACTAAATCGAAAATAAAGATCATTCGGAGTTCACCAGCATTTGCTCCAACAGTCCTCAAGATCTCATTCTTGTCGCTAACGCCTGGCATCTCTCCCACAGTAATCGAGTCATACTTGCTGAGCACTTCGCGATGCATTTCTTGTAGATACTCGTGTAGTCTCGGCCCATTCACGAAGTACTTTAGCCCAGGTTGGTACAAGTGGCCATCAACAAGAACGATTTCGGCATCGGGGTAACTTGGCACCTTCGAGATGAGATTGATCACATCCATACGGAATCCAGCAGCACCTCGCTGCATCCAGAAGTTCATCACATCCCAGATGGCCGTTCGGACCTCAGGGTTTTCCCAATTCAAGTCAGGCTGCTCGGGGGTGAAGAGCGCGAGATAGTATTCACCAGACTTCTCGTCGAAGTTCCACGCAGAGTTGGCCTCGCCAAGGATTTGGGCCCAGTTATTGGGTGGCTCCGGCGTACCATCTGTCCTAAAATTCTTCGGTTTCTTCCAAATATACCAATCGCGCTTTGCATTATTGCGGCTGCTCCGACTTTCCAGAAACCACGGGTGCTCATTACTAGTATGGTTGACTACAAGATCAACCATCAACTTCATACCTCGCCTCTTCAATTCGGAAATAAGTTCGTCGACATCGTCCCAATTTCCATAGCATTCATCGATTTGCTTGTAGTCGGCAATGTCGTAGCCCATGTCGGCTTGCGGCGATTTCAGAAAAGGCGACGACCAAACAACATCGACTCCCAGTGACTTCAGGTAGTCAAGACGAGAGGTGATGCCTTTGATTGAACCCCATCCCGACGTTGCGCCTGGATGAGACTGGAACGATGAAGGATAGACTTGGTACACCACAGCTTCCTTCCACCATTTCGGCACCGCGTACGACGATTCCATTGGGCACATGATGAGGAAGTGATACTGATGACCGAGATAGAAGTTGAAGGAATGGGATGTGTTGTTCGATCAATATTGCAGGAAATGTTGTGAGGATCATGCAACTACGCTGTAGAGACTTCATGTGCGGGGTAGAATATAGTACTGTGGCTCGCGTGGTAGAACATAGTAACCTTAGGTGGGGCTGGAAGACTACCCCGCTACAATTATTGTACGAAGTAGTTCTAGACCTTCCTTCCTTACTCAAAGGTGGGAGGAACTAAGTCATGTGTTCGCTCTATATCGAAATCGTTAGCAATTTTCTTTCTCTGATCCCTTTTCGCCGCCGAACCGACTGGCCCTCGACTTGTCCGATTGCTATTCTGTAACCATAAATCCAATACGTCGTTAGAGTCAATTCTCAGAGAGATTCGCAGCTTGAAGCTATCAGAGACTGCTGATACATCTTTCCAATAATGAGATTTGATTACACGACTTATAATACTAGACAGGAGACATAATGTACCTATATAAGCAACCTTTCAATGAGCTGCATCCCGCTGTGCCAAACCGCAGTCATCGTGTTCCATGTACCCAGCCTCAACTCCTCCCAAAAGCTTCAAGATATTGTCCGGCCAAATTCACCACTGCTAAATTCATAAACTCTTAATTTGAGTCTCACTAGTACTGTATCCCAATCAATATATAAATTAAGATCGCTGCCCCTCGAAGATACATCCTCCTCAATCTCCTTTAGAATATACTTCTGGACAATCTCAAACGCATCGTCGTAAGCCATGACGATATTATATCGAGACCGTGAATTCCGTCAAGAGCTATGTCCAATGATTTAGCATGTATTTTCGCCACACCATCCACATGCGATGCACTTACAATACAAGGGACAGGTATGTAAATATCCGCTAAGAATTTCAAGGAGCCGTTTCGAGCCGGCTATCATGCTCGCTATATCCGTCACGAGCTCATCTCTTCCGCAGAGAAAGCTAGGGAATATATTAACATCGATGGGGAGGCGTTTCTCTTCAACCAACCTTTCTGTCGGATAGAGCACGGAGATCCTAGCTGCGCAGTAAGCCTTAGAGACGTTGGATGTCAGTTCTTTCACCTCAGGCATGCGCGGGTGTCGCTGGTAGGCGGTTAAGGCATATTTCCCAGGATGGAATTGGTGATGAGGATACGCTTTACTGTGGCCACTTCGTGGGCCGCATCGAAAATGTTGGTAGTGCTTTTAATCGTCGGATCAATGATATCGGAGCGAGGATTCTTTCCAGGCAATGGTAGTGGTGAAGCGGCATGGATTGCATTGTCGATGATGTCCTTCATGGCGACTTCGTGAGCTCAGGCGGTTGTGATATCGGGTCCCTCGATGAATGAAATCCAATTCTCGAAAATATACTGACGTAGCCGGGGGTTTGATCGTAATTTTCCTAGTCCAGTATAAGGGCATAAAGTTCCGCGAACATTGTACCCTGCTTCTAGAGTCTCGAGGAGTACTATGAAGCTGATTTAGCCCGTCGAATTAGTAATTATGAGCAGCTTACTCACTGTCTTGTTTGATAAACTTCAGAGGTTTTGTGATATATTGCTGGAAAGGCTAAGAAGTGTTCAAATGAAGCTATCAACATTGCTCATAAGATCATGACAGATCCAACACACCTCACCCATCTCCTCTTTGCCAAATATTGACTTTAAATCCTGATCTTTGCTAACCATCGATCAATGCGTTGCCTGCCATTTGGTATTTGGATGTCTGATTTCTTGCAGGGAATCATGCGCCGCATAGTCAATGCGTGAGCTGGTTAGAATCACTGTCCGCATGTAGCAAAGTAGCACTTATTAGAAAGCATTTCATCCTAAACCTTTTAATTGAGGGGATTTACACATGGTGCCAAAGGTGTATGGTTGATTAACAAATATAATTGTAATTGGAAAAACATGTGTGCAGCTGACTACTTTTCCGCAGTATAGTAGATTGCTCAAGCAAATACATCCGAAGCATACCGATCATTCTTGATACTCTGGAACCAATCTTCAACCTCCTCATCCGATTTCGGCTTGCCGACATTATGTGCCGCTTCTTGGTAGATTTTCTTAACCATAGAAGCCACACTCTCTCCGACCATGCTAGATCCGCAGACATACAACATGGCTCCATCATTAAAAGCGTTCTTGATCTCTTCTCTCTCTTCCCAAACTCGATCTTGCACATGACGACATCCCTTGCTTTGATCACTGGCTTGTGAGTAAGCGTAATATACTTTCACAACACCGTCTTCCTGCCACTTTTTCAATTCATCAGCATACAAAGCATCTTTCTCGGGATGCGCACAGCCGATGAAGAGATATGCAGGAGCTAGTTTCCTTCCCGCCCCGATCTGCCAAGCTCTTTCTTGGACAAATGCTCGGAACGGAGCCAAACCGGTTCCCGCACAGATCATGATAACTGGAGTATTTTCAAGATCCATTGGAGGATGGAATGCTCCTCGGCTTGGCTTGACGGCAACATGAACCCGATCGCCTGGTTCCACGAATGAGAGATAGTTCGACGCGACACCAAGATGTCTCTTTGAGTCAGTAGCCTTTGAAGGTGTGTCAAGAACAGACCAAGTCAAGGTAGCGACAGTGGGATCCTCGAGGGGAGATGAGGAGATTGAGTATTGACGAATGCGCATCGGTGGAAGCATAGCCATGAAGTCTCCAAGGGACAACGCAGCGGATGGGCACTCTTCAAGGATGTCTAGCGGTGATCGACGTTTGAGGAAGACTTCTTTCTCGAAGTCCTCCTGGCCCAATTTTTCAATTTTTTTTCGTGCTTCCGGATCAGTTGTACTGGCTGCAATTTTCGCGATATTCTAAATCAAGTAAGCATGACGCCGCATTCAATTCATGGCAAACCTACCTTGCGAGTTGCTGGTTGACTTAGCTCAACATAAGCCCCCAACACATCCATGGCGGAGATAGGATGTCCAGTTGGTAACGTCGTATTAGTACCAGTCTTGATGGTCAACATAGCATCCCAAGGCAGACCAAAGTGTTTCAGAACACGACGGACGGTCTTGGAGTTGTTGAGCGGAAGTACTGCCATGTAATCTCCTGCCTTGTAAGTCATCCCGGTCGGTAGTCGGAGGGAAATATTTCTCTTTTCAGGTTCACCTGGAGCGGTAAGGATGGTGTTGCTGATTACAACAGATTCCCGAACATCCTGACGCAATTTTGAGGATCGTGAGCTTGTGTCAACCTCAATTTCAAGTCCAATGTCTTCTTCACGATCTGCTTTACTGCTCAACACAGTCCACAAATACTTATCTTGCCATTCGTCGAAGCTCTGGAAAATGTCGCCATCAGCTACGTCACCCAGTCCGGCCTCTGTAAGCCTAGTAGCTCCATGTTCTTCAAAGCTGGAATCCAGAAGCTTTGGAATCCTGTGGAAGGTCGATACCCAGTCATCTGATCGGAGTTAGCAAACGTTCTGAAACTTAGGCATGAAGACTTACGATTTCCGCAACCATAGACAGCATATTTGATTCCTTTAAGTGCGTCTGGTCCTTTCAGATGCTCAAGCCACTCCACGAAATGAGCTGCATTATCAGGAGGTTGACCCTCATAGCTTGCGGATATCATGATCACAGGTTCATTTTTGGGGATATTATCTACGGCAGAATCGAGAGGATCCACTTTTACCTTGAAACCTCGAGTTGCAGCTTCCCGTGCAAGATTTTGAGCAAGAGCTTCGCACGTACCAGAGTTGGATCCATAGAGAATGGTCATCGGTTCTTTTTGCTCGTCGTTGGTAGTCGAAGTTTCTATCTTCGGCCCCTTTTCTTTTGCCTCCTTTGAAGTGTCAACATGAAGCATCCGCTCAAGATAAATTGGGTCAATATGATCTCGTAGCGTTGCGTGCATGTAGAAGTCCTTCGGTTTGATAGTCAAGGTTTGTTTGATCTGGAGATTGTAACTTGGGTCATCAAGCCTGAAATTGAAGGTCTGGAAAAGCATGGCCACTGTCAATATCGCCTCTTGCCATGCGAAGGGTCGCCCAATACAGCCTCGCATTCCATTGCCAAAGGGTTTCCACGAATTAGGTGGTAGCTTCTTAAACTCTTCGTCTATCATTCGTTCAGGCTTGAAAACAGTGGCATCGGCGCCGTAAACACTGGGATCACGGTGAATACAAGATATAAGCGCCATGACTGACTGCCCTTTCTTAACTTCGTATTTTCCGCCGATAATTGTTGGGTTCTCCGTCGAATCAGGCGAAGGGTGTACGGTAAACGCCGGAGCTGTAGGAGTTAATCTTAATGTTTCACGCAGACAAGCCTCCACAAAAGGAAGTTTGGACATGTGATCAACAGTGACAGGACCTCGGCCAACGACCTCGTCGACTTCGCGCTGAATCCTCTGATATGCTGATGGATTCTTCAAAAGATTGTAGAAGAGGAAAGAGAGCATGCCACTTGTAGTCTCATGCCCTAAAGAAGTCAGTTTTGTCCCAATTCATGGCGGAGAATGTAGCATACCAGCAATCAGAAACGTGATCATGTTATTAAGAATATTTGAGTCGGACAAGCCTTCTCCAGTTTGGGGGTCTCTCCCATTGATCATGGCATTCAACAGATCCTTTTTATCGTTTGGGTGGGCTCGGCGATCCTCCAAAAGTTCCTTAGCGACGCGCTGAAGTAGCTCGATATCAGAGTCATACTTTCTCTGTGCTGAACGCATAAGGTAATTAGCAACGGCAGGTCGTTGTCCTCGCACTCCAGATTCGAACAGAAAATCTGTCATAGCATTTACAAATGGATGCATCTCCTCGTGGTAGAAGCTATTAAACCGGGTACCCATGGCGCATCTATGCTGTCAGTCATACATCTGCAGCTTTTGCTTCCGGTGAATATACTTACAGTGCGATAGAGTCAAGTGTAAGTCTTGTGAAGTCAGCACTCACATCGATCTTTTCCTTTGGGCCAAATCTCGCCCATTTAATGACGAGTTGCGAAGCTATGTCATGCATTTCATCGTACATTCCACGAATAGAAATAGGCCCAAAAGCTGGTTTGCAGGTTAGTGAATACGAAAGAGCCGGTTTATCTGTTTGACGAGTAAATTGAATAGGCACCTACCAGGCATCAAGACACGATGTGCCAGCTCCCAATTGTGTTCCCCGTGTCTTGCAGTGAAGAGGCCATCTCCAATTCCGTTCCTAACCTCGTTCAAACTGCCAGCGACAAGTTTTGTGAATCTCTTCTCGTCGCATATCTCGTTAAGCAGATCTCGTGTCGTGATGTACAATCGTTCGGTGCCTCCGAGGTTGAGTTTGAATATGGGGCCTGGTGAAGGAATGTATTAGCATTTTCATTGCACGCACTGGTAAACATAGAGCTAAGCATACCATAGATATCTGCAAGGCGCGACAGACTCATCATAGAATTGGCGGGGTCAACATCAGCAAAATTTCCTAAGAAAGGAAGACCAGGTGGCCCTGGAATCTCTTCAGTTGCCATAATGAGTTGGTGAGGCGAAGTCGATGTGTCTGTTCGTGGCCGATTGGGCTCTAAGGATTGTGAATGTGTTGTTGTTGATCATCTAGAATTTCATCTGAAAAGATGGTCGTGCCAGACGCTATATATACGCTTGAGCTACAAAGGCAGTCGGAGAATAGTTCTAGCTCGTCCTGCACACAACCTCTAATGCAAGGAATGAATGGCAACTCCGATGCAGACTCCATCTTGCCGAGTAGCGAGTGGAAATCTTCGCCGTATGGCATGATGCACCGCATATCATATGAGAAGCTTTGGTGTCGTTGGCTCCACGTCGACAGGGAAAATCAGATATGGCAAGGACACGATTCGATGTAGAGGGACGCAGTTCTGCAGCTTGGCTTGGTCCTGCCGGAGAACGGCAATTAGAATTACATGACACAGCGCATGGCGTGGTACGTGTGGCAGGCCGGCAGGGCATCTAGTATATCCTCCTAGACATAACTTACATCGGGAAATATACGAAGCATTGTTGTGTGTAGCATTTTCTGGACTTTTCGCGGCATTATGCTCCCCCCACCACCGAGGTTAGTAAGGCCAAGCATCGGGACATGAAACCTGCGGCTCCGTGTTACCTTCTCCCCTCTACTCGGAACAATCCATCATTGGGCCAAAATGCCGGATAATATATAATCCTTCGGTCCAACTTCCTGCCGATTACAGTTTGGCCGAGGCAGGCGCCGGCGATGGCCGAACCCAATTTTTATCTCCCGCTCGCAGCAACAGGGTGACGCTATGTAAATGTTTCTGGAAAAGGGGCGACGGTTTCATTGCTCGTCGGAAACTTCTTCGATATCAAAGTCCTATTCCGTGTCGGAATTTTTCGAGTAGGTTACGAGTACGAAGTACGTACTGAAGGCATCCCGCCTCGCCCGCTTACCCCCCGCGATGGGATCAGTTCACATTGATGAGCAGAATATGCATTTGCAATGATTTTGGACGTCGCCAGCTGCATTGTGGCTGGCAAATGCTGTCTTTACATATGCCGTCCCCTCACCAAGTGACCATTCAGCCATCTTCACGAAGCTAATCAATGGGGCATTGAGGTGTGATTCGTCTGCAAATAGAACTTTCATGCATCAAATCATGATTACTTAATCGCGCGATGTATGCAAGGCTCTCCGAGTTTCCTGTCGGTGATGGTATTCGAGGTTATAAGGTCTGCTTACTTGATGGACTTAATGGCACTCTTGCAGATGTCGCAAATATCAATGCGCCTCTTGATGCACACTTTCTATGTCATCATGCTCAGCTTGCCTACTGTTGTCAAAGAAGTCTTACGATGCAGATGCGCGTGCAAGTGTGAATACAAATGAGGATAAAGACAAGTTCACGATGCAGGTGCAGGTGCAGGTGCAGGTGCAGGCAGACAACGAAAGAAACATCGACAGCTACAAAGATCGTCGAAATCGAGAGACTTAACCCCGCCTCCACCTGTGAAACCAAATATAAGCCCAAATTGTCACTTCTCTAGAAGTGGCGTCACTTTTGGAGTTTTCACACCACCGCTAGTTCTACCAGGACAGTCGAAAGAATTCTAAACCCTCAAACATTTCGCTTCGTATGCAGTCACCCTTTTCAAAACCTCATCTTGATCGGCCACGGGCTCAAATCCCAACCTTTCTTTCGCCTTGCTGATATCCCAATGTGATCCACCAGCCAGATATTCAATGGCCCCTTGCCTCAAATTCGGTGCTTTCGTCCCGAACGAGCAAGCCCAATACAACCATTCACTCACAAATGCAACTGTCCACACCAATCCGTACGGCATGGACTTGGTCTCGTTGTCGGCCACCGGGTGCCCCGCGAACGCATATACCTTTCGTGCCCAGGTGAAGTACGGCAAGTTAACTCCGTCCGAGACGAAGAAAGCCTCACCATTCACTTTCCCACTCTTTGTGTTCGCCTTTCACTCAGAATCCGCTGCTGCTTCAGCCACGACAGCCTGGGCAGCTTTAATATGCGCCATACAAGCGCTTTCAACATACAAGAACTCAAACGTTCGTTTGTTATCACCGACTTGCATCGCATGCTGCTTCTTCTTGACTTCACCTAATAGAACTCCCATGACCTTATCATTGTCTTCGCCATACATACTTGGCACGCGGAGAGTGGCTGTGTACAATATAGGAGGATTGTTGGCAGCTAGGACCATGAGCCCATGGCTTCGGCGATGCCTTTTGTCTTTGCGTAGAGATTGCAGTTACTAGACTCCGTGTACAGCTTCGCTGTATCCTCAGTAAGTTTTATCGCTGGAGCCTGAACAACTGCTGAATCGTAGCTAGTGTAAACCAATGCACGAACACTTTTGTTCTCGGCCGCACATTCTAGCAGAACACGCGTTCCTTCGATGTTAACATGTCGCAGAGTCCGCGCGGGTTCTGTGTAGGCCGGAGAGACTGTATGGAATATAACCTGAGGTTTACTTTCTCAAGAATTTCGGTAACTTGCTGATGATTGGTAATATCCCCTGTATGATATTGGACGTCCAGCCGGATGTTTTCCGTGGGATTTCGGCTCATCACATGGACGTCGGCAGAAGTCTTCTCACGTAGAAGCTTGCCTAGTTTTCCGCCAACGTAACCACAGCCGCCTGCTACCCGAACGACTCCCAAGTTATCGTCGAAGGCCATAGTAGTTTATTCTTGTATCTGGGGGCCTTCTTGACTCGGACTATTATGCAGGGACTTGGTGAATTCTAGTGTTTGTGTGGAAGTCTAAGATTGAGGGCATGCAGCCTAGATTCCAAAGAGAGGTCGTGCGAAATCTGAGACTAGTGATAAAACGAAGGTCAGATTTTTTTTTCCTTTTTTTTCTTTTCTTTCTGATCTTGCAGTGTCTTCCGTATTTATAATTTTTGTGAAGTACAATTTGCGTAGATTTAGATAAGCTACAAAATCATGTAAGGGGGTTGGGACACACAGGGCTTAGCGTTATACGTAACTACTGTACCACGGTTAGGAAATGCAACTGTTGGTAGCTGGTGAGTTCTAGAGCCAATCAACTATCTCGGACGTACAGATTACATCAATTTTCAATTTGTCAAAGCCAGTCATACCAACTGTTTGTTTTTCTTATAAGACACGTTTACGTGGCACAACTCGCCGTCAACGGTTATTTCTTGCAGGAAACAGTGATCAACTAGCATTCTATGTTTTGGTGAAAATTGATTTTGCTAGTTTGTGCTAGTTTGTGAAAGTGTGAAATATATAAACCCAAATTGTCACCTTTTAGAAGTGGCGTCACTTTTAGAGTTTTACAGAAAGCATGCTGCCATGACGTATCTAGTGAATGCAGGAGAAAATCTGCTGAGTAGATGGCGCGGATAACTCGAGATATAATGTCATCCCTCTCAGAACCCAAGGACTTGTTATCGGCTTCCACCAGCACCATGGATTGCTATTTGGTATCTATTCAGGCCTGTGAAAACGTCAATGACTGGAAATACCTAATAATCGCTCCATCAATTGGGCAGGAATCTCCAGTAAGCAGTCATGGGATGTTACATCTCGAGACGGACGAAGCAATCTATTCCATTCGTACAGATAATCAAGACTCAGCTAGAAGGGAGAATGCTATCGCCTCTCACCCACTCGTAAAGGCCTGCATCATAGCTCGAGAGTCTCTGTCTCGAGCTGCACATATAATCGAGCTCACGACCTACTCTTATGATAGCTTGCATTGTAGGAGGTTTGTGGAACAGATCTGGACGACAATCGTGATGTCGAGCTCAAATAAATCTGACGAAGAAAGAACTGCGAGAAATTTTGCTATTCTTGGGGTTCAGGGAAAGCCATTCCCTAAGAGTGGGAACGATACAGGCCTGGCAACGGCAGTATTGAGGTTATGTCAAGCAGAGTTAAAGTCTCTAGATGAATCTACGCCCCAGCAACCCTGCACTCAGAGCTTCGTTTTTACACCATCCGACGAGCCTACCTTGAGGAAGGATCTCAACCTATATGAATATCCAGAGATTATTGGTCAAAACTTTCAGCCAGCGTTGGCTCGAGCAGCATTTCCACCTCCTACCCTTGGCATTGCACAATCAGCCGCTCTAGCAACCGTACCTGAACATCCCGAACAGAACCCAAGGCGAAATAACTTGATGATGCAATCGAGTCTCGCAACTAGTATATTGAGTATAATATCAAGAACATTCGTTGGCGATCTATTCTCATCGACAAATCTTTTCGAATGTGGGATGGACTTTCTACATCCAGCCGAGGTGGCGGAAAACATCAACGCCTTCCTGCGGACACAGAGACCCGACCTAGAAGGTATCAACCATACATTTCTTTACCGACATCCAAGCATTGAAGCATTGGTATCAGCTTTGGATTATTGGCCATATTTCCGGTGGTCAGGTACTAACCACTCTACCACTCTACCACTTAGTAATATAGAGGATCTTGAAAGGAATATTCTATATGAGTCGCGAAAGAAGGTTGCCATTCCTGGAAAACTGACAATTCCTTTGTATCATCAAAGACGTTTGGTTCCAGTGGGGCAACTTCGCCTCAGTCGAGATTTCTTTGTTAAAATTTCCAATCAAATATTTGAAGCTATGAGCAGTGTGAACGTACATCATCCAAATTGCACGGTGAGATCGTGAGTATCGTCACTGAACGTTCTCGCCCATCCTCATAGATATTGGCTCAGAATTTTTCAAAGCCACAGCAAGAGACTCGACCAGGGCACTCATCCCCATACACCAATCATGGACAAACCCAATACGAGCGAGGGTTTAGGCCTGTGGTACCAGTTCCTCAACAATAAAGAAGCTTGTAGCCATCGCTCCCAAACAGACCCCAGAGTCCTACCAAGCTGCTCATGCTGGTCAAACTATATGTGTGAGCGGTTTCTTAGAGCAACGCACAGCATGGCAGAGCCAGCATCACCCGCCCGCGCAATCTATGACCTTCAAAATGAACTCAACGCAGCACGAGTACGAACGCAGCAACGAGCCGAGCAAGAAGTCAGATATCGTGATGAGCGAGACAGACATTTCAATCGACTGTTAGATATACAATCACAAATTCAAGCGTGCGTCGGCGATTTAGAAGGACCGACGAACGACGTTGTATCCGTGGAGGATTTCATAAGTGCTGTGCGTCGAATTGTGCATGAATTCAAACTGAAACAAATCGATTATCCAGAGCACACAATCCAAGAAATTGATGGTTTTCGAAAAGATATGCAGCAACTTTACAAATTGGCGGAGGCAGCAGCGAGGGAGGTTGGCATGTACCCAAGCGACGTACAAACATACATCAGGGATAGTGTGAATATGATCAAGGCTTTGCAACAGGAAGTTAGGCAGAGGGAAGTTAGCAGCGAGTATGTGCAATTCCTTCAAGAAAGGAACCGTGAAGGTGCCCGCGTAATTACCCAGTTGAATCAAGAAAGAAGGGGAGTATGGGATGGACGCTTGCCCGCAGATTCAGGCGTTATACCATCATCAGTTGGTGCTGTAAACACCAGGAATTTGGCAGCACCAATAACTTATGATGCGTTTAAAGCAATAATATGGCCCATCTATTTGGGGCTGTTTGACTCTGAGAGGACTTTAAGAATGATCTTAATCGACAGGAATATAGAAGTCCCCATCTGGAGCTCGCCACCACCAAGAGCCGATTCTGAGAATATCCCAAGATTCAACAGATGGGACCTTGGCGCACACCTTGTCACTAAAGAAGTTGAAAGGTTTTATTTTCGAGTCTTATCCCTTTGGCACAAAGTTCGAGAAGAGGCTATTCCCGGTAGTGAGGACGACTGGAATGGTCCCTATGACGATGACAACGGTCTCGCATACCATGTACACGAGGTGATCCAGGGCACGAGAGGACGGGGGCTTTTCGCAGAACAAGAAATCAAACTCATGCGACAATTCTTAGATCCCATTACAAATATGGGACGCAAGACGGATCTGGACGAGCGACATGAGCGAAGATGGCCTATCTATCAGGACCTGCAGAACTCAATCTCCATCATAACAAATAGAATTGTCATGTTCAGACAGGTACCCCCCGCCTGGCCTGAACAGCATGAACGAGATAACACCGCGACTGAACCGAAACGGGACTACGATCTTTTGGCATTGATGCTCACAAGGATCGAGCTGGAGTATTTATCCCTGAGATTGAAGCAGCTACTGGAGACGGTCAATTCGTACTGGCACTTGGTTCCACATGGAGATGCAACGATGATTAAAGAAATGGCTGCAGAGATAAGCCAAGCAACTGCAGTAAGAATGGCTTGCGAGGCGGAATTGACAAGACCATCAGAGATCGCGCCCGCGCCAGCATACCCTGGTCGAACACTACCTCCATACGACCAGTATATACCATATGGAAGGCTATTGGGATCTGGAAACCAGTCTTTTGGCGGCAAGAACGAGAAAGGAAACAAGTGGGACAAAAACAGAGGGGACAGCAAAGACCAAGGTTCGGGCAAGAAAGGCGTGGACAATCAGAAAAAGCAACAATCGAACCTTAAGGCGAGAATCAACCAAATGCAAAAGCTACTTAAAGAAGGTAGAATTCAATATAAGCATAAGCAATGCACTGGCAATTTTGCATCAACGATAAATGGAGCATCGGAATGGGAGAAGCTCACTGCGGAGAACAAATTCCTCACTACTTATAAGAATGAACTCGAAAGCGCGTGGAAAAAGGCGAACAGTGGGAAAAAGCCACCTCCCTGGCCTAAACACTAAGACCCATGGAGCGTGATAACTGCTTCAAATGAAGTGCTTGGTATTTGTTGTTGTTACATAATCAGTAATTGGACCATTAAAAGCAAATCTAGCTGACTATTCGGTCACCGTCTGCTCCAGTCTCATCTTTGGCTAAGTCGTGCTCCTTCAATAAAGTCGTAATCTCATCAGCACCCCACAAGTGGTGGTAGATTCTGCCATCCTTTGTCTTACCGACCGTAGCAAACTCAACTATAGGACGATTAGTGTAACTCAATGAAGAAATAAGTAGATGTTACATACTCTTCTCGCTGCTTAACTTCGTGGAATCCATCGTCTTGCTCAGAACCTTGACGGCCATTCCACATGCCTCTTTCAAGTCACAGTCTTCCTTGTAGTCCTGCTTTAACAGACTCTGAGCACTGGCATTGTTGGCACCGACACTTGTAGCTTTCCATCCACCATAGTTTCCACTAGGGTTGCTCTGATACAGTTGGAACTCTCTCTGAGGATCATAGCCTGCATAGATGAAAGAAACACCGAAGGGACGAAGACCTCCATGCTGCGTGTAACCTTGCTTCAAATCACATAATCTTCGCACGAGTTGTTCGCAAGGAATATCTTCATTATAAGTGAGGAGGTAACGCTGAGCGGCTTGACGGGCGTAGTTGATGAGGATGTTGGCGTCAGCGGTCATGCCTGCTACGGCGCAGATCATGTTGCTTTACTGCGGATTAGCTTAGATTCTGCACAATCTGTGGTTTAAGAATTTACTCATTCAAGATGTAAAGCTTCTCTGCGGAGGTATCTTGTTCCAAGAGCTTGCTCGTAACCTTTCTTTCAGCCGCCAGAACAATTCCATCCTTTGCTAATATTCCTAATGCGGTACCAGCATGGGAAATAGCCTCTAGAGCATATTCTACTTGGTAGAGACGACCTTCAGGAGAGAAGATGGTTGTCTTGCCTTGAGGTTAGCTAAGCTCATGGTGTTTATCAATTGTTTGGAGCTTACTCTGGAATCGTATCTTCTCGACATGGCAGCGACTTGCTCAAGGTATTTGTTGGAAGAGGGGCACAATCAAAATGGAGAGATAGCGAAAACTTCCTTTAACCTTAGCTATCTTCAAAGGATTGCAGATATAAATCTTCTTCGTCTGGGGTGTTTGTTTGGTATGTCTTCGTCGCTATTCCACTGTACCACTAATTGAAGCGCAGGCACGAGCAACTACGCGTAGCTTAGAACTAGTGCGGAGCTTAGCGCCAGCTGGAGAATTATGTGCCTTGCGGCCTTGCCATCTATCCATGGTTATCCTGATAGCTTTAAATTGATAAGTAAACTTAATAAATTGTTCTGCGTATGATACCTGACGACGATTGCGATTGAGGATATACAAATTCTTAACACTTTTCCATTCTCTTTAATGTTTCTGCTAGCATGCTGAAATCTACTCACAAACAAACTCTCCCGCCTCCTTTACCAACGGGATGGGCTGAGCATAAAGCTCCTACAGGTATGAATTCTCCACTACATTGTGTCTACCTTGTATATCTGATCTAGCAAGGCCATACTTATTACTACAATGCCGAGACGAAACAGTCGACATACACGAGACCAGTTCCGAAAGTAGAGCCTCCAGTCCCTACTGTGAATCCTTCCCAAAGCTTCCTACAATATCAATCAGTAGGGAATCCCGTACCAAGCCCTGGACCCAATTTCAACAATCACCATCCAAATGCGCAAGCACAGTTTCACGGTGGACGAGGTGGGTTCAGTAGCCAGAGAGGAGGTAGAGGTGGACATGATCGTTCACGCGAGAGTCGACCTCAACCAATTGATAAACCGAAGTCGCGTCATCCTATCCCTGGCTGTGAACCATGGGTGCTGGTACATACAAAATATGAAAGGAGATTCGTATACAATACCGAAAAGGAACAAAGTTTCTGGCGCATTCCAGACAAATTGAAGGACGGAATACTAAAACTAGACCAAGCCAGAATTAGGGAAAAGGCAGAAGCATTTGCGAAAGCTCAAGAACCTGCTCGGGATGTGGAAACGGAGGTGCAACCAGCTCCAATGCTATCGAATAAGTCTATGAATAATGTGGAGGATGATGACTCTGAGTATGAAGAAGTGGAGGTCACCGATGAAGAAGGAGAGGAAGTTGAGGAAAACCCGTCGAAACGACAGCGAACCGAGGAGCCCCAACCTGAAGAACCGGTGGAATTCAACGAGGATGACATTGCATACCAGCTCGCGGCTATGGGTCAGGAATATGGTCTGGATCCAGGCGAGTATGATGACGGCAATATGGAAGGTTGGGAGCCAGGTGCAGAAGGCCTGGAATTGACACATGAGGATTCTGTAGCTCTTTTCAAGGACCTATTGAACGACTATGGTATAAATCCCTACACACCATGGGATAAGTTGATTGACGATGGTAAGATTGTGGAGGACACCAGATACACTGCACTTCCAAATATGAAATCGCGAAGAGAGGTATGGGATGAATGGTCCAGGGAGAGGATTCATGAGCTCCGTGAACTACGAGCAAAAGAAGAAAAGAAGGATCCACGAATTCCTTATTTGGCATTCTTACAAAAGCATGCTACACCGAAACTTTACTGGCCAGAATTTAAACGCAAATACAAAAAAGAACCTGAGATGCGAGATCCATCATTGTTAGAAAAGGACCGAGAAAGGCTGTACAGAGATCATATCAACAGATTAAAGCTACCACAATCTACTCTCAAGTCCGATCTATCTACTCTCCTCAAATCTCAGCCATTATCCGTTCTGAGCAATTCCACACTCAGCTCTCATCTTCCTCCAACAGTACTCTCGGATATCAGATATATCTCACTCAATCCCGAGATCCGAGATCCTCTAATAGAAGCGTTCATTACAACTCTCCCGCTACCAGCGGAATTGACGGCAGTAGAAGAGAATGAAGATGCTATCAAGCAGAAGCGGGAGAAAGAAAGAAGACAGAAAGCTTTGGACGAACGAGAAAGGCGGGTAGCCGAAGAAAAACGAAGACAACAGAAAGCTTTGCAATTTGGCAAGGGCCGATTGAGGGAGGAGGAGGCCGAGATTGAACGTGCAATGGCTGTGTCCAAGAAAGGACTATTGGGATACCTAGCAGAAAGCGACAACACCGAGAAGTAGGACTCAGATATTAGCTTTAATTGTGGCTTTCTAATGTACGCTGGATGGAGCCTCTCTAATTCCAAGTACGAATTATTATTCTCTGCTCTCATTCCACGTGCAAGTGCAGACAGTGGTGTCGAGGTTAGCATTTTATCAATCCACCTCTAGCACCTCTCTCATTGAGTAGGCAAAAAGTGCTCCAGTCTATCACGCACTCTTTCATTCCGTATCTTTTGTTTGTTTTCCTTCTCGTACTCAGTTATCGTATTTGATCATCCGACTGCGCTTTCCTACTCCATTTTAACATCAACAAATTAGGAGAACAATTTCCATGTTCGTCTCTTAGCACTATAGCATCGATTAACTATCCTTTACTGACGGTTCTATCGCTTTTCCCGGAGTCCACCTCGGCTTCTTACTCGACTCACTAGAGCACACTCGAATCATGCAGGACCATCTTCTATATGGCATTGTTTTGACTGTAAGTGATAGGTTGCTGGAAAGGCCTTCAGACAAGGGTCCGTTGTCTCCAAATGCCGTAGCTCACAACTAACTAGCCGGAGCTTTGCCTTTTCAAAGGATTGGATACGAGTAATCACTCTCCCAAATTTCCGTCTGAACTTGGAGAATGAATCCAGATTGCTGTGCCAATCTAGAAGACATTAACCTTGTTCTCCATATGATCCTGTATGGGATTTGGTATTATGTATGGATTGATGAAAGAGGAAGTGCTATGAAGCTAGAGCTGCAACCGTTTGACTTTCAATGTTGAACTTCCAGGTGGCATAATGATCAGCGCCGTATTATATCTTTCTACTGCTTCTGCGATAGACACGAATAGTATTTCAACCAGTGGGATGACACACTGTGTTTGCATCTAACTTATGAGGCTTAATTCCGAACAACCTTCATTGCGCATAAGTTCGTACGGTGCCAGACTCTACGTAGGAAAAAAACCCCGCCTATTTGTGGCACAGGCCATAACAACCCAAAATCACCCATTGTGCCTGTGCGATAAATGGGCGGGTTCTTTCTCCCACGAAGAGCTAGATCTATTTTCTCAGATGCGGGGTCGAAAGCCAGGCCAATAGTTGTGGCCAACGGTTCTACAGAGAGCCATGCCCATGCGGCAATGAGGCTGTGCTCATTTTGGGGTGATGCAGCACCTCACTCTTCGCATCTGACAATATTCATCTCAACGCCAATTCATCTGCAACCTCGAAATTTCCAAGTTTCAACTGCTGGGAAGAACAGACGCGTGGGGCCGCAAAGATACAAGTAAGATTAAGGTTCTTTTTTGTCGTCTTACAGTGCTTGCGATGACATCTCGGATTCTGGTGAGTGAAAGACGAGGCTGCGGAGGTGACTGCAATTTCAGATGTTGATTTCACGATTGCTCTACATTCATCGTATGAAGGTGGCTAACTTTAATGATACATAGAAAATCGAATAAAGTTAAGGGATATATATCATCTTACACACGGCCGCGCAATCCTCTGAGCAACCCAATACTTGGGTAGTAGGCATCTATTCAGAGTTCGATACTTATCAGGTAGCACCACTCTCGATTGCAAAATTTTCACCGAAAGAAAGATGAGGGCAGTCACGAACAAAATACAACGTCGTATGGAGGAGCAAAATCAGCAGGAAATAGCACAACAGCCAGAGCCGCAGATTATAGACAAGAAAGTACTGCCAGAGGCTCCTCCTCAATGGGCACAAATCCACACCACAGGGGAAGATCTTCAACGCAGTCTCATGAAAGCACCTAGCGATGTCGTTCCAGATACAGTGGAACCCACTAAGCAACAGCCAGCCCCGCAACATCTAGTCAACCTTGATAAGCACAAACTAGCAGAATCATCCATGCAAGATAGTATGCAGCAGATGGGTATGAGTGGGTTTGTGGATATGATTATGAATGGGCTGGAGGTAAAAGCTTTTGACCAGTCTATTACAGGAGGGGGTAGTTTACCCACTACTCCATTCGACCCTCGTTCATCTGCTCCACCATCCTACCCTGGCTTATGTCAACATCCTGCATGCCTCTCCGGTCCCAAAAAATCAATTGTCTTCCAGAAAGAAAAGGACTGGGAGAGTCACAATTATCGCAAGCATACTAAACGCTTCCATTGCAATTATCCCGATTGTGAGATGGTATTTGGCACTGCAGCAGATGCACAACGTCACAGAGTTGCGGTTCACAATGAGACATCTGGAGCAAAAGTCCGTAGCTGCGATGTTGCAGACTGCCAAGGTGGCAAACAATTATTCTTTAGAAGTGACAAACTCAAGGCACATAATGATAGATGGCATGGTCCTTATCCTTGTCCTGAGCCATATTGTCTGCGCGGGTACGGCCATGGGTTTGCGAATAAAGAGGCGTTGAGTAGGCATAGTCATTCTCATGCATCTCCCGAGATAACGCATGACCTTGGGAGAGAGACAACTACTTTCCGGAAAAGAAGCGTCGAGGAATTAACTGACCTGGGAGAAAAAGAAGAAGGGGAAGCCCGAGGTGAGTTGAATGAAGCTTGGGTTCTTTCTGATCTAATTGATCTGTGAAAAGCTACAAAAATCCTACGATCAACCTATCACCAGGCGTCCCCTGAAGTTTCGACGCCGCAGCTCGATCACACAATGACCGACATCTACTCCGACACATTGTGCTCACCACAGGTATTGTATACACCCCCGACATCTTCAATAGGCCAGACATCGGTAGAAAATTCGGTGTCTAAGCCGGACCGTACCATGACTGGCATCCCCAACGAGTTTCATCCAAATTTCTCACTTACCCTTGACCCTCCTCTGAAGTTGACTTCCATCATGCACACGTCTACAAATATGGCTCCACAAAACGAAATTTTATCACAGAGACTACAAACAGCAAGAAGTCAGCAAAGACATGTGGCGTTGGAAAAATCACCATTTCGCGAAGGCTCACCATTAGCCCCTTCATCGATTCCTTTCAGTACACAATCATCAAATATACAACTCGAAACCCAGGCACGTTTGAAAGAACAACAAAAGACCGAAGATGATGCAACGGTACTACAACAGCAATTTGAGAAGACGCCCGCAGAATCAAGTATCCCAGAGACGACGTCACCAAAGGACGTAGACTTGGTCTATCACGAGGGCGATGACGACGCAAATATGTCATTATTCCCACCTGCGCAGCAGATCTATGCAACAAAAGGTGGCCCAAAGGATTCCCACCTGGTGGATCCCAATAGCTTCGAACAAGGACAGAAGGGCTCATTTCCTACTGACGACCCAGCAAAACATGGCTGTTCTCATCCAGGCTGTACTAGGTCTTTTCACAATCGGGTACAGCTTAGAATGCATGAAGAGACCCATTCTCGGCCTTGGAAGTGCCCTGAACCCGCTTGTAGATACCATACACTTGGCTGGCCAACGGAGAAGGAGCTTGATCGTCACGTCAACGACAAACACACTTCAAGCCTGTCCTATTACAAGTGTCATTACAACTCTTGTCATTACATGTCGAAACGCGAATCCAATTGCAAGCAGCACATGGAGAAAGCTCACAATTGGGAATATGTGCAATCTAAAAAGGCGAGGTAATGCTGTTTCCACTCTAGAGAGTATTGTGCGAGATATACTAATCGGCGCATCATAGTTCTGCCACGCCTCATACTCCGTCACCTATAGAAAACACACCAGGAACTGAGCACCCTGATAGGCTCTTAAATTTCATCGGTCCCGCGCGATTCCCAGAACCACAAGGGCCACCATTAGGATTTTTCACAAGTGACCCCCCGCGCCCCATTTTGCAACCTACTCTTTCACAACAGGCACTCGCGCAGCAGCAGCAGCAGCAGCAATCCACACCTACTCCCCCGGTTTCTGACGGAGCTACCATAGCCCAACGTTCTGCGCAGACTGCGGAGGCTGCGGAGGCTGCTCTGGCTGCGCTGGTTGCTCAGGAGGCTCAACTCGAAAAGGAGCAGGCTCTCCGTATTGAGCACAGCAGAATCGAAGCGGCTCAGCGAGAATCTCATCAACTGCAACAGCAAGCTCTTCATCAGCAAGCCGCTTTGCAACAGAAACAAGCCCTGGCACGAGAACGTGAGGCACAAAGGGAAAAGGAGATGCGTGATTTAGGATTACGTGAACAACAGCAACAGAAGTTACGTGAGCAAGCAGAACGAGATCGTGAGCGTGAGCGCGAGCGTATAGAATGGTATCTTCCTTCCGATCCGCCGCCGTTCGAGATTGAAAATACAAATTTCGAGTCGTCTCTCAGCGAGGAGCCCGGAGATCCTAGCACATCATCAGCACTCGAGGACTTCTCATTGTTTCCATCGACATCTCAAACAGATCATCCTGCGAGTAAGGCTCTAGAACATCTATTTTCAATGGAGTCTCCGTATATTTTGCAGCCATGGAACGAGCGATCGAACAATAATGATGCAGAGAAAAATGGTCTTGTTGACACTACAACGATCCAACCGCCAGACCAATTTGAATTATTTACGATCAATTCAGGCGAAGTGGCGGCTCCCGGGACGATCGGATTTGAAAGATCGGATCAAGCACCATATATCGATGATGGTTCTCCTATATCTCCCGAGACAACGCCTGATGGAGAAGATTGGGATCTCCAATCGATCAAGTCCATAAGCACCTTCCGTGATAGTGCAATGGGTTCAAGTATTCCGTCAAGTAGCTTGGCCTCGAGTGTTCAAGAACTTCCCCGAGCAGCCCAGAATGAAATTCTGTTCACTATGGAGTCGGACGCTCAACTCCAATGTCTGTTCAATGAACTCGCTAAGAAAATCGACAAGGATCGGTTCATCAGGAACGTCAGGAGACTTTTAATTTCGTTCACAATCGAATTGAAACAAAATGCCTCGGATCCACGAGAACGAGACGTGGTTAACATCATTGAGCGCCATGCCTCCTGGTTCGCAAGTAGATTTTTCGACTTATCCGACCCGAATAAGGATTCCCGCTCACAGCTTATGGCCATGCAACTTAACCAGCAGATCGACAAACGCTTATTGCTCGAGAATTACCTGTCATCCAACATGCAAAGATCTGTGAGAGCAGCAACGCCGATGGGAGAAGATGATGAAGCCGATGAGGGTGATAAAGCCGATGTTGAAGCTATTGAAATTAACTACGCGAAGTTCCCAAATCTGGAACACATCAAGAAATTTATAGTTGGAGGGACTGCGTTTGATCGTCTCCGCAGCAATACCCTTCTTTTTGCTAAGAATGGGCAAGGCAACCAACAAGAAGAAGCCGTGTTCATTTATAAATCAGTGGCTAGAATCAGCAACAACGAGTCGAATCCTCTTTCTCGTACTGGCCGTTTGCCAAGATGGGCACAATTGGTTAGACGCCTAATCTTAATTCAAAGGTTTTTGGGAATTCTCAAAACCCGATCCCGACAACAGAGTCAGAATTTACATCTTCCCGTTGATCAACCAAGATGCAGCTCTCAAATCTCTAGCTTGAATTCATCCAACGAAAGTGATGATATTTCCATGGGGACTGACGCTGCCGAAGATTCGGAAACAGACAGTACAGATTATGATTCTGATGATCTTCCTGACGATCCAGTACTATCGTACTCAGCCGAAGAACGAATCCTAAACCCAAGAGGATATTTTCAAAAGCTGGAAAATCTGGAGCGTGAAGTTTTTCAAAATTCTAATGTGTTCATCTACAAGATGGGTAGATCAATGAGCCCGCAGGAGGACGAAGCGCTCCTTCTGTTACCCGAGTCAACTACACACTACTTTGACAAGGGTGCCTTTATCGTGGAGATCATCAAAAAAACAGAATCGGGAAAACTCCTCTGTCTTTTAGAATGCCATAATACTATTTATCGATCGATGACGAATCTTACCCTACTTCAAGAAAACGGCTATTGTAGCTCTAGTCTTTCTATTCTTACGACTGATGAGACGAGGTCTGATGTTGTGAAGCTTGTCTCTGTCCAGATTCAGGAAATTCTGGATCTGGCGAAATCTTTCGTCGATATTATCAAGACTTTTGCATCGGATATATCAACTAGTGACCCTGGTCTTGATGAAAAGGTGCACTCTTTCGTCAACAGAAAAGAAGCAGAGTATTCGCTAACGACAAGGTGCTGGGAATTACTCGTGAATATGGGTATCATATCTTTACGTTATGGCGTGTGGGATGAGCCTATGGCGATTTGGAGCCTCACTTCTCAAGTCATCGAGCTTGCCATTATATCATATGCTGGAGCCCATATTGAGCGATTTGACGAATCTTTATTAGGACGAGAAACTACCTTCACTATGCGGCCCAGGAGGATATACTATGATGATATGTTGACGAGGATTGGTCAGAAAGTACCTAACTGTCCGAGCTGTATGATCAAACTCTCTCGCCGAAAACTACAGTGTATGGACAGTCTATTAAACGGAAAACAGCCGTGGGTCTTTCATAGTCAACGGCCCTACACTAAGGTCGGCGGGAGACTGTATCTGTCTACAAATATTGAATCACTCACGGATTTGTGGGGCCCGTGCTGGAAAATCGTGGGGAATGCGGCATCGAATGAAATCAAACAGTACGATATTGGGAATGGTGCCATTATTCCATGGTCAGTAGAGAGTTCTAATTTTGATTGGAGACCAATCCTTATGTCTTCTGAAGTCTTCTGCCACTGGATTTCTTCTAGAAATTGGAATGAAAATGAAGTCGAATGTCATCAAGCTTCATTGAAGAGGCGATGTTTCCTCTCGACAGATACCCTACTAATTGGCGCGCGATCAAATTACGGTTTACTTACCAATGAGAAATGTGTGCCCTCAATGCAGCAAATTTCACGATTCAAAACCAAATTATGGGACCAACAAGCATTACGTCCGCCTAATGTTTCACGGGCCAAGAGATACATCGATTCCCACGCAGTTCAGATTCAAGGAAGCGCTATGGGATTTGTCTCTAGTTCAGGTCAAATTACCTACAAACGCCGGAGTGGGCACACAATGAAAGCCGCGTTGGTAGAGCGTTGGCGCCATGGTCTCCGTAATCCCACCGATTTGGAAGCTTACAGTGGTGTTGAAATCTCTCTTTGTTCACGAAATGCTATACGAAGAAGGCTTTTAAATATACTAGGCTCCAATACTATGGTTAACTATTTGCATGGTATATCTTTTTCTTGGATCTCGGATACATGTAAAGAATCCTACTTGAAAGCCCTGCGTTCTCCAAAAGCATTTCGCAAGTTCTGGAAAATGCATAAGGAATGGCAAGCAAATATTGGAGATGCAATATCTAAATGCTTGGACGCGCTGGAGGAGACTGGCATTGATGATGATAGCCAGGAGCTTAGTGCTTTTTGGGTCGAATCATTCGACGAAGACGGCGATTCGGATGGAGAAGCCGACGATGAGTCAGTGGTGGATTCATCAGACAAGGATGACAACGATGATGACACAGTTCACGGTCCCACTGCCCTGCCAACCCCTCCAGACAGCACTCACTCATTGCCATGTTCAAAGTTCTTCGAGGAATGGATAGTGACACTCTTCCGCTCGGAACACACATGGACGGGTCTCCTCCAAGACTCCGAAGAATCACTTACGATGGCCGTAGTTGGAATGACTTGTCTCGATTTCCATGACCAGGATGGCTTCGGGCGGAACTGTTCTATGTCCCCGAAAGCAAAAGGTTATCCTGTTCTACAAACCTCGCTCCATGTCAACGAATCGATCATCTCTAGCTGCAAGCTCAAGCAAGAGAAAGTGGGCAATGGACAAAAAACTATATGGAATGCGAACGAGCTCAAACAGGGTACTTCTCTGTCCTTAGGCAATCATGGAAAGCTGGAAGTACTCTCTGCATCATCGAAACTCTGTCCAGTCATTGTGGAATGGAAAGGGGTGAAGAGCGAGCTATTGAAAGAGGTTAAAAATGTCGCGATTAACGAAAAATTACTTGGACGAGGGGCCGAAAAACATCACCATGAATTTATTCGGGGAACTTGGAAAGTGAAACCGCTACCCATTTTGGTGCTATCAAAGAGTACTAAGGTTAGGTTCTCGAAAGACTAAATTGGCGTAGTTTAACCCATCTTTGCTTAACTCCACAGCATCCGCCGGGCATAGTACCATGGGGCTCGAACGACCCCGCCCGCAAACTAATTATCCGATTGGTCAGCGCGCAAGATGGTCTAATTCGCGTTACGCCTTCCTACGCCGCATAATTACTACCCACTACATTATGTACATACATAAGCTTTGTGGTCGATGTCAGCATCAAGATATAAAGTAAGCAGCTCTTCATGCTCGTTGATTTCAAGTATCGAAAACAGCACGGAGTTTGGCACTCATCGTTGGGGTAAATACAACCAATTATTCAAACTACATACAATACAGATACATAATGGCTCAAATCACTACGACCGATTTTACGCCTCTCCCCATCGGAGTCATTCTCTGCTCAAGCCGCAAGCCGCGGGTCTGCCCCCAAATAGCGGCGTGGGTGGTGGAGACCTTAGAAGAGCAGTCTCTTGAAGCCGCCTCAACAACACCCCGCCATCAACTCTCGCTCATCGATCTCGCAACATGGAGCCTTCCATTTTTCGATGAGCCTGGTGTCCCGTCGCAAATTAATCATCATTCCGAGTACGCCCACGAACATACGCGGGCGTGGTCCATCGAAATCCAGAAATACTCTTGCTTCATCTTCGTCCTCCCACAATACAACTGGGGATATCCAGCTGTGATCAAAAACGCCATTGATTTTCTATTCAACGAGTGGAAGGGAAAGGCAGCGATGATTGTTAGCTATGGTGGACATGGAGGCAACAAAGCAGCGGGACAATTGAGGCAGGTTTTGCAGGGAGTAGGAATGATTTCATGTGAGAAGGAAGTGGCGTTGGTATTTGAGAGTCGGGCGTCGATTGTGAAGACTCAGAAAGGGGAGGCTATTGATGAGGTGAAGAAGGGTGGGTTGTGGGAGCCTCAGAGAAAAGATGTGAAGGACGCGTTCATGCAGATGTTAAATATTTTGGAGAGTAGAAGAGCTTTGTAAGAATCATTCCATCTCTTAGGGACGAGAGCCAGGTATAAGACGCATTGGTGAAGGGTTGGATTAGATGATGCCAGTTTCGACTTCTAGTAGTACAAATATGGACCAATGATACACTTTAAAATGAACTGTGTCTCACGATAATCAATTAGTTAGAGATTTTGAAACGCTGACGACCGGTGGTCACTTCGTTTCTCTGAACTGATCAACTATCATCGTTCTCACAGATGACCTTATTGGGAGACTGAAATTGCCGTAACCCATATTCAAGTGGTTTCGCCGCGATCGTAGATTGCCCACGAACATACTCCAATGCGCACACAGCACGATGATGCCATATCTTAATAGTCCTCCGGTCTTCTGGATTAGGCGACCTCTCGCTTGGCATATTTCCGTGATATAAGAAACAAATCATCTTGTCAAGCATGAGCAGTGTCGTGTTAGCCACACAGTCGACGACACCTGCTATGACATCAGAGTATCGAGAAGATTTTGGAGAGGCTCTTGAAGCACCCAAAGCACAGTGAGGATCGAAGCTACAATGAAGCCAGGATACCATATTATCGTATGATTTCCAGGCTCGGTGCATCAGCTCCGATCCTGGGGGTGCCCCTTCATGCCGGTCTTGAAATTTTTGAAAATCGACCAGTAGAATAGGAATCTCTTGTAAGTAGTCACAGAGTTGAACTCGCAGGTTCAAAGAGGTCATCTCTTCTGGGGTTATAACATCTTCAGGCCAGACGGAGGCAGTAGCGAGTAAAGACCGCCATTGAGGTAGTCGTAGATAACAGTCTTTTCCGGACTTGATGGCCTGAACAATCTATGGAGTTTGATGGTTGTTAGTAGCTTCAACTATCGTATAGTAATGACATGACATGCAAGTCTAGCTGACTGAGGAACATACAATGTAGCTTAATTGTGACTCCAGCATGCCGTGATCGAAGGGATCCACATATTTGCCTACGCCCCGGGTCTGAATAAGTTGATCAGTTCCACGAGAAAGATCACCCCATTTCCCCTTATCGACATTCAATGCAAGCTATGGCAGGCTATCAGTCACCGCTTCGACGCGTTTGAGTGACCCTGGACTCACCTCGCACATCTGCAATAGAATAGATGCACAAAGGGTCTCAGACCGCAGGCTGAGAGCCCTATCATTGAGACACATTTGTAAAGACCGTAGAGCTCTGACGTAATTTTGATAATTTGCCAGACTTTTGCTGTTGTCATGCAGAGAAGATTTATCGCAATAGATGCCGCAAATGCATGACACGGCATCGTCGAGGGCTATATTGTGACCTAGTCGAGCAGGAATGAACTGGAAAAATGACCCATACAACCAGAGCGGAATTAGATCTCCATTGACCTTACAACCTAGCGAATAGACTAATGCAGTCGCCAAAGGACTCGTCCCATTGAAGCGACTGATTTGAGGTGTTGATGAGGCTAGGGTACCTGAAAAGGGGATACTGCAATCTAGCGTTGACGCCTCCGATAATATCAATGGTTCACCGGGCGAGGCAACAGCGAGCTCTAAATCGGCCCTTGTATCATAGACGTATCTCTTCTTCGCGTAGGATTTGCCAATGCGGGCAGTCTCATCCATAAAGTTCCAATGAGGTTTATACCCCGGACAGTCCCAACCACTGCGGATACATTCTGCGCAAGCAGGTCTTTGTTCACCACACTTTATTGGAGGGAATTAGCCACGATGCTCCACGATTTCTGTTCATTTTGGACCACAAGGGAATGCGAGGATGGGACTTACCTTCTTCTTCCGTATCCGACAATTGTCACATTTTTTGCTTGTAGGAACGCCGACCATTACGAATTTAGATCTCGAATGAAGTGTTGATGATAGTCGCCTTACTCTACTTGCTTATCGGGGCATGAAATTAAGGGAAATGGGGTTCACCAAAGCCATACTGGCACATGAGTCGAGATGTCGTTTGAGCTACAGTACAGTAGACGTCCGCGGAGCATCCGAGCTCGAAGGATTTTGTGGAGCAGTGCCAGCCACAGTGTGTGGCTTTTGCTTTCCAGTCCCGCAATTCCTCTCGTCTCGAAGCTAGTCCCAAACAAGTCACATCTTGCGCGCCGCCCATTCATGCAGAAATTTCGGAATCGTCCCGATCCTTAGCCGGGATTAATGCTAACCAAGTAGCCATGCAAAATATCACGATGCAGCTTCGCCTTCGTACTGCGCAAGATGTGACCGCTTGGAGATGTTGTGGGCTTCGTGCCATCAACAAGACAATATCACTGTCGCAGCTTATGTCTTATGCTCCATGGAATTGCACAATAAGGTAGGGAACTATCGGACTCCGCGGATGTTCGAGTTCAAATGGAGTCGTATATAAAAGGCGATGACATCTCTGGTTGCTACTCTCAATCATCAACAGCTTCTATAGACATACAGACACCGGAAAAGAACTCCACACACAATCTTTCAACCCTCCTTCTTGAACACCATCACTGTTCTCAACAAACCTTCGAAATCAATTACCATGCCTTCTCCTCGAATTGCAATCATCGGTGCAGGGCCAGGCGGCTTGACTTTGGCTCGGATACTGCAACGCAATGGTATGGAATGTACCATGTTCGAGCTCGACAAAGATCGATATGCCCGTGAACAAGGCGGTCTTATCGACCTCCACGGCGATAGTGGTCAGCTGGCGCTCCGTGATGCGGGTCTTCTTGAAGCTTTCCAGAAGTATTCATTACCAGGAGCTGATGCAATGAAGCTCGTGAAAGCAGACGGTACCGTTGCTTGGGACGAGAGCGACGTGAAGAATGATTTTGTACGTCAGGACAGAGATAGACCAGAAATTGACCGTGGTCGACTTCGCGACATTCTGATCGATTCTGTTGACCCAACGTCCATCAAGTGGAACAGCAAGATTACTCGCGTTGTACCAAACCAAACTAATGACGCCAAATTCGATCTTCATTTTACAGACCATGTTGAAGAAGGGTTTGATCTCGTGGTCGGGGCAGATGGAGCGTGGTCAAAAGTGAGAAATCTGGTCTCGGACCAAGTACCAGAATATTCCGGCATCATCGGCGTAGAATTGAGGGCTCACAACGTTAGCGAGAAAAAGCAATGGCTTTCAGATTATGTTGGTCGTGGAAGTCTTTTCATGTTCGATGAAGGGCGTCACCTAATTTGTCAGCGGAACGGCTACGATGGAATTCGAGCTTACGCCAGCGTTCGCCAGCCGGAAACTTGGATTAAAGACTCTGGGATTGACTGGGAGAACCATGAGGTGGCACGAAAACAGCTCACTGAAGGGTATTACAGTGATTGCCATGAGGATTTGAAACGAGTCATTGTCGAGGCATCTGATGGTCTCACCGTCCGAGCTCTGTATATGCTTCCTGTCGGATTTCGCTGGTCTACTCGTCCTGGTGTTACACTACTCGGAGACGCTGCTCATCTTATGACACCATTCGCTGGTGTTGGTGTCAATGTAGCAATGACTGACTCCATGTGTCTTGCGAAAGCACTGTTGAAGCAGAGAGACAACTTCGAGACTGATTTACAAGGAAGCCTGAAGGTAGCAATTGAGGAATACGAAGAACCGATGTTTTTCAGGGCGAAGAAGTTCATGGAGCTTACGTACCAAGGGTTGCAGAGTCATTTTAGTGCTGATGGGATTGACAAACGCGTTCGAAAGCTTCACGCCAGGGTCAAGCAAATAGAAGAGATGAAAAAGGCTAAGGAGGCTGGGAACTAAATACTGTCTCCAATCTGTACGTGGATACCGATCTATAAAAATCAGACGTTTGATGATTTTAGAAGCTCATGGAAATTTTCTTATTGCATAGTTATAAAATATTCTTTTGAGGATGGCTACTCGGCGTATCATATTAACTCATTCACTCTCTGTCTCCCATTAAGTTATGATAACCTTCGTTATTAATATCAACCAACCCTGTCTTTCTTGTTTGCTTTCCCTGCACTGCTACTCTATCACAACGCAAAATCCACAAATAATTCTCGTCGCCATATACTGCCATCTGCGGTTTAAGCAGGCGTGCCAATCAAGGAGTATACTACTGATGAGAGTGCATTTGGTCGGCGATTGCAATAAATCCCACTCTGTAAACCTCGCACTTAACACATCGCATTCAACGGTTCACAAGAACTTAGAAGATTCCTGGCACTGATAATTAAAATAGGAGATGCATCACAGATATTTCCGCACCCTTCAATTAGATCTCATACAATCATCAAGATACAAACAATCGATATGACATTTGCCTCTGCATTAAATTCCTACAATCGGAATTTCAAGAAGGGCTCTGGAGTGATGACACTTCATACCATCACACTTTCTTCCCTCAATAGTGAAGAAAATGCAACCGGAGCCCGCCTAACAAACTACCAGCAAATCGCATCATACAGCTGGACTAACGAACGAGTTTCCACCATTCTTATTCCAGGTCAACCGCCTAGATGGTCTCCGCCTTCTCTACCGATAACGCTCAATAATCACAAAGGTCAGATATTCATCAATCGGAACGGTCTTCGTTCTTCCAATCCCATGGCTCCCATTTCTCTGCTTTGCATGCCCTATACCCGGACCAAAGTCTCTATGACGTCTGCAACATGCACAATGTGGACCTAGCCACAGACCGCAGCAATCTCAGGAAGCTATCCTACTTCGTCAGTGGGCAAATCAGGCAAGGATTTCGAATCGATGTTGAGATAGTGCAGAAAACCATGATCTTCACGAGGCGCGAAGAGCGGAACGCCTGTTTCTGCCAAGGAGGCAGATCGGCAGGTTACGGGCACGAATTCGAGAAGAACTTTCTGGAATATGAGAAGTCTGTTGAGGGAAGCACTGGGCATCATCAGATTGCGGCATATGATATTGGTGGAATAAAAACGATGGTTAAATTTGAGGTTGATGGGTATCGTGGAGAGGAGCAACACGGAAACGATCTTAATACCGGTATCCAGAATCTGACAATCAATACAGCACCCGTGGCCGCACAAAAAACCCTCGGCATCACCGTCATTTTGAAAGGCTCTGTTGTTCCGCCAGAGTCGGTTCTCGAAGTCAAAACTGGAAAGCAAACGAGTGGAAACAAACAAGAATGGATGCGGCAAGCCTGTTTCTCTCAAACGAAGAACCTCATTGGCGCACGGGTCAATGCTGACGGTGTGTTGACGGAAGAAAACATTCAAAAGCTTAATCCGACTCAGGATTTGCAGTCATGGGGGGCTAGCATGCTGCTTCTCCAATACCCCGAGATTAATCAACTCATCCAATAATCCGGACACTCGCCTGTACCCCTACAGCTAGTCAGTACGTATCCAAAAGCTACGCATCTAGTTCCGTTTGCACCACAGGAATAAAACTTACTGTTGGGCCAACCTCCTTGTTCACTTCGTTCTGTTTGTCCTCCCTCAATTTCTCTTCCGTCCAATTGACAAAGATTTTTCACGCCGTGAGATCTACGGTTTTCACAATAACCTCCTTTAATGGACACTGGATTTTCTTTGACTGAATTAACCTCCAAAGAGACGATACTTGCTATTCATGAATTGTTCAGGCTGCAGAAAAATAGAAATCTATCACGCACGAACATTCATTATGGGATAACAAGTCGAACAAGTTGAACAAGTCGACATGAACAATGTGAGGAAGCGTGTATTAAAGCCAAGACCTTGAGGTACACACATTTCTACATCCTGATATGCCACAAACACGGAAAGCATCTTAGATTTAGAATTCACTAGAAGCCAAGATGTCTCCAAACTACAATGCCGATGAAAAATATCTCGGGGAGGGAAATGGCTTCTGCAAATTGATCTCCCGGCCCGTCACCACTGCCCTTGCCCCTGCCTCTGCACCAACGAATCGGTGCGATGAATCGCCATCCGCTTACCAGCTCAACGAGACTCATCCATTACGCCCAATTAGGTTGATGGACGAGACAGTTAATTCTGTTCCGGTTTCCAATCCAAAATCAAGCGATGGAGGCAAATCAAGGAGTGTGAATCTCCGCCACGAGGTCAATCTCCGAGAAGATGGAACTGGGATCATCATCTTAAAGAAGAGTTACTATATCGTCTTCGTTCAAGGTAATGAGCAGCCACATCCACATCAATACTCTGGTAACGTTAAACTAGACATTGACTTCGCATACACTCTGGGGGGCACAAGTAAAATGGAAAGTGAAGACTTCCTGCAACGGGCCCTCGACATCATGTATAACGAAGCAAAAGATGACAAAAACCCTAATTTATATCTTGATGGGAACGAGGACTTCGGGGAACCCTATGATACTCCATGTACCGTTTCGACCATCGAACTGGGCCCTCGTGGCGCGGAAAGAAGAAACACTCAGCTTCATGTTATTTATAGAGGCGCAATCGATCCTAACCGCAAGCCAGCAGGCAACAGACCGGGGGAGACCGTAATGCGGGAAAAATACGGGAAGTTCTCTCATAGTTGGGTCGCTGAACCAGAACGTAAATATATGAACGAAAAGGCAAAAGATGATTTCAGGATGATAGTCAGACAGCACATGGATACTCTTGGGTGTTATCCCTCCGAAATGGACCTTGCGCAATTTTACGACGTCCCAAAGAATGCTAAGTGGAAAGAATGGGAGCATGAATGGTCCTATAAGGGTCAGGGTCATTGGTCTGGAAAATCTTATGCATATTACCCGCATTCTGATCTATATGAAGATGGAGAGATGCAATACATTCATAACGTGAACCGATATGAGCTATCGCAATTCCAGCCCCCGGTTATCACTGTTCAGAGAGCACGTGAGATTGCAAATGGATATCCTACCGCTCTGTGGACACTTGCAAAGAAGTACGTGGTGTTCTTTCCGTGGTATGACACCGAGAAAATGAGAAACAAAGTAGAATACGATATAGCATTCCTAGTTACTCGGCAACACAATCTGAGAGAACATGAGATCATAGACTTCTATAACGCCTCCGAGTATATGATGGGAAAGGAGTCAGTCAGAATAGAGAGTCGCATTATGAAAGAAATGCTTGGGAATGCGAGATTCGGTTCCAAGGAAGACGACGAATGTCTTAACATAAACTCTAGAGAAGAAGCGCTCCGTTACTGGCGGAGCAGAAGAGGTCTCAATCTGAGCTACTTGCCAAACACCTGGAAGGAGTATTTCCCTGAGTTGGAGGAGCGGTACTGGGCTAAGCTCAGGAGTGTGCAAAAGGAAGCAAAACAGCCTAGATACAGATATTGATCAAGCAATATCCAAATGTTCTTCCAAGTTGAGCTTCCAGTTCTTCCACACCTCTAGATAAATATGTACAAAAGTAGTTCAATCTCCATTTCTTTTATGAGAACCTTGGGAGGACTTCCTTCCTGAGTTGAAGTAGGAGATGACCATGCTTTCCTCGTTTCTTTCTTTCACTGCTGTTGAGTATCAAATAAAAGATCAACTAAAAGGATAAAACAAAATAAAATGTTTCCTTTCTTTCATTTCCTATGCACATCCACAAAGAATACAAATAAACAAATAATAAAGTAATCAATTTTTGCAAAAGAAATTTCTCAAAATGAACATACCGTTGAGACACCGTATACAAATGAATGGAAACAAAGAGTGAAAGCAACAGCAGTTCTACACCACCTTAAGCAGCACCTTGGTACTTAATCCTCTTGACTTTTAAATATTCCCGGCGACTCTCCTAAGCAATATCTTATATGATTATCCCACTTTCCTCGCTGTGTCGCTCTCCACTATACGAATCTCTCTACCCCTTTTTCCACCCACTAAGCATATTGATTTCCAGCCTATTTCCCCAAATCTAGGCGCCCTGATTGCGGGCGAAAGCCAATTCCGTTATAAAGATTTCAATCCTGACTCTCATACCTCGTTCGGACGTGAACCAAACATGGAAAGACATAAAACGATACAAGAAGACATCAAAAGATGTCTAGAATTTCCAAGACCAGAACACTTTCTCGGCCAGAAGTGATACGGAAACAGACATGTAAATCACTACATACTGCTCCTATTAAATTTACATACACCCCATCTCCGTTTCCTCCAGTACTTTCTCTTTCTCCGCCCCCCGCTCAATCCCCCTGCTCAATCCCCCTGCTCAATCCCCTTCTCCAAAACCTTCACAACCGGCCCCTCAATCCTCTTAACCTTCCTCCCCTCCCACCACATCAAACCTCCCGCCGCCGCACTAACCGCACATCCTAACCCAATAAATGTGCCCGTCGCCCAACCCGGCCGATCAATCCTATTATACCCCCACATAAACCCCGCCAACGCCCCCTGAAACAGCGTATTCCACACCATCATCCACACCACAAACGACAACTTCCACAGCCCCGTCGGCGGCGCCACCTCCCACGTAAACGTACTTTTAACAGGAAGCCCATTCATCTCATTCTCCCTCTCCGCCCCATCCGTATACCAATGGCCCGGCCGAAACCACGATTTGTTCTGCTCCGCGAGCCTCTTCATCGCGTTGCGGTTCTTGCAGAAACGCACTTGCATGAGAAAATACATATCCCCGAATCGCCAGGGCGCGAGCCCGAGCCCAGTGACGCAGAATAGCGCATTGAGGATCTGGGAGTCGATCTCGAGCCATTTTCTGCGCGGAGAATCATTGGAGTCTTTGTTCGGGTGGTCCATGGCGGGGGCGGCGTCGAGGAGGAGGAAGAACAGCATAGCGCCCCATGCGACGATATTGAGGCCGTAGAGGGGTCATAGGGAAGCCGGTTGGGGTAAGGACAAATTTCCGGAAGGCTTGAAGTGCGTGCAG
The DNA here is from genome assembly GCA_026770245.1 of Clarireedia aff. paspali H2. NCBI lineage: Eukaryota > Fungi > Ascomycota > Leotiomycetes > Helotiales > Rutstroemiaceae > Clarireedia > Clarireedia aff. paspali H2. The sequence continues at coordinate 80,354 of JAJCXA010000107.1, forward strand.
GATAGCGGGGCCCCAGCTGTGTTTTTCTTCTTCGGGGACTTCGGTAAGTTCTGCTAGGGTCGGTTTTCTCACCTCGATTGTTGTTGTTGGGGCTACTGATTTTCCTTCTCCTTTCCCTCCTCCTGCTCCGTCGGTGATCGCATTGAGGATTGTAGCGGTAGCAGTGCTCATGCGTCTGGTTTTGATCTTGGAGAGAGACTTTGCAAGTAGAGGTTCGCCATTTTCGTCTGTGGTGACAGTTCGTGCGCTATGTCCATGAGGGGTGAACTCGATGTTTGCGCCGCCGCCAATGGGCTCACGAAGTTCGTTGAGAGTGGGAGCGTAAGCTATGGCGGTTCCGGTTGCAGCCCACATGCCGGATTAGGGTTTGAAATTGAGGGCTGCATCAACCATGGAGGTTGAGGAGGAGCGCAGGCGGCGCCCGATTGTTGGGGGTTCATCTTGAGACGCAAGGAAAACGTTGAGTACAACAGTAGCTGCTAATTTGTGACTGGTTAAGGAGTGATAGAGAGGTGTAGTTGCGTATACATGTTGACGAGATAGTTGTCAAACCAACTATCTGTGGGTTTGCGATGATTAACGAGTCTTCAATAACGAACTAACTAGGGTAAAATAACTTTTAGAGCTTTGAAAAAGTTAAGTTAGCAAAATTATAACCATAATAAAGAGTCAGGGAGCCCCTTAGATTACTGAACAATGACCCAAAGTTTCGATTAGTTAGTTCTAGGCTTTAAGGCTGGCTTATCATCACCCCTGAATGAATCTAGGCTCTATGCAGCGCTAACCTAACCCCGAGATCACTATACCCCGCCATACGGAGCACCGGTAGTTCGAGCAGTTTATTTGCAGGATACAAAACATTCGAGTCGAACCTGCAAACGGTCAATGGCTCAGACGCAGTAAAGAAGAAAGAATGGTCAACATGTCATTGATTAATTGTATCATTACTCCAAGCTGCTACCCTACGGTATCCTGAATCCGCTTGATCAGATTCTTTTTCTGGAAAAGACAAGCAAGCACTTCTTTCAACTCTACGCTGGAGATTTTCCTCCTATCATCCTTACCTCATACAGATACCAATTTTCATCTTCATCCTTTGGTTATAAGACTGTTACTCAACATCAACCTTCTTTGCTTCCACTGGCGTAGACATCTCATCGGCCCAGTCTCCTGCTCCTGCTAAAGGTGATTTTGGATCGGATTTGGTGATATTCGTTGATTTAGTTGGAGTCGGCAATGAAGGGAAATCTTCCGGTGCAGGAACAGTTTGCGGTCTGGGCGATGCGGCACCTCGTCCACCACGGGCATTGTTATCCCTCCCCCTTCCTCCCCTCCCCCTGTTTGACCCTCGTCCCCTGTAATTGTCAGATCCACCAGAATATCCATTCTCCTCTGGCTCATCGTTGTAACGACTACCAGCTAGACCTCCTCTTCCTCTAATGACCCCCCCGTGTCCACCCCTAACATATTGCGAACTCCTTCCCTTCTTATCCTCAAAATCCTTTTCGTCCTTTCCTTCATCCCATTCTCGGCCACCCATAGCCTTTAGTTTCCGTTCTCGGTTCTTCATCCGCTCGCCCTCCATGACCCTGCGTGTCGCCATTTCTTCCGCTCGCTTACGCCTTTCCTCTTCTACCTTCTCTGCGTATCCAGCACGGTCTTCCTCGCTTTTTTGAAATGATTTGCTCTTTTCTGCATTTATGATCTTCATCCGCTCGAGTTTAGCAGTTAATTCTTCTTCAGTGAGTTTCTTGTGGGAGGGTCCCCCAGTTAAAGATCGATCGCCGCGAACAGATGGTACAGGTTTGTTTGCTTGGAGATGCGCATCTGAAGCTGAGCCAGCAGTCTCGGAGGGGCCGCTTGGTGCTTGCTCAGTGGAAGGAGTTGGCTCAGCCGTTGAAGGTACAGCTGCCTCTGGTTCTTGTGAAGCATATCTTGACGAATTAAGACCATTATTTGCAGCGGCTCCTCTGCCCCGTCCGCCTCTCCTCTTCTCATTGCCTCGATCCCGATTGTTGTTCTTCCGCTCGTGGTTGTTGGACTCTCCGCGAGGGGGCGAAGCGCGCTGTGCGCCACTTTTAACTTGGGGAGCTTTTGCCGCAGGTTGCCCAGTGATTACTATCGGCGCTTCTTCAACTATAGTTGGTGCGCTGGCGGGCTCGAAGTCATCAGCGAACAGGTCGTCGTCTTCTCTCGATTGCGCAAATTCCATCTTTACTGGTTAAAGGTGGGGTTGGAGGGGTTCGTCGGGTGCAGCTTGTGAGCAATTGTATGCTGTATATAGGTCACAAGTAAAATTCTCTATGGTTTTCACAATTTGAACATTGGGTGAATGTAAAAATAATCAATTTCCAAAATTGTTGATAGTAATAGCTGAATAACGTAATTCCAACAGTCTGACAGGGCGAGTTTTCAATAGAAGGTAATCGCGGTTAATACTCGGTCATCGGATTAATATTATTCCGTGTAGCTTGAGGGAAGGAGAAAACATGTACTCGTCTCGTATAGATCGCACTAGGAGAAACAGATGGTTGAAATTCAGAGGCAGACTCTTACGAAATGGTGGGCTGACATATTTGAAAAAGAATTCATAAATTCATGGTAATGGTAATGGTATCGTAATGGTGTTCATGCTAAAACATACAATAACATTGAAATAGCAAAATTGCATTTCAGTGCAGATGTACTTTTAGCCAAGAAAGTAAAGAACTAAAAGCAACGGTAGGTCTACAAAGTCCCCAAATCCTCCACCTAAAACGCCATCAGCTATTTTCCTCAGTCATCCAAGCCCATCCCACTCCATTACTAGGTTTGACTATGTGTCTCCGGGCCCTTCAAGCTTTTTCAATACCTCGCTCAAATGCTGCAAGTCTTCTTGTGCTTTAGGATCCCTCTCCAAAATGCTCCTGATTGTCTCCCACTCAACTGGCCGCATTTTATGTGCTTGTGGCATGAGAAATGAGATGGTCGGTGCATTTGCGTATGATCCCAGGATCCTTACAGCTACTGCTTCTCCATCTGACTGCAGTCGGTCTTTTTGTCGTTGTTCTTCTTGTCGCTGGAGACTACGTTGAAGTCCATCAGAACTAATGACAACAGAGGTTGGGGAGTGGAAGGGACCAGGAGGAGCAATGGGAGACATGGCTGGTCCAGATCCACCCAATGACATTTGACGCTGAGGATGCCCAGTCAAGGGACTTTGTACATCAGCTGCACCGTCAAAGGTCTGTTGCGTGCGTTGCGGCGGTTCCCAACCATTTCGGACAACCAGGGTCACCAAGATTGAAGGCTCGGGTCGCTCTTCTGGTAACTTGTGCTCTGCAAGGTTAACAACAAAGTCGGGGATATTTCCCGGACCTGCAGGAACTGGAACCAGATAAGTATCCCGCACGTTGCCGAGACCTTTGTTGGTGAGTACACCATAGCGCTTTTTGTCATGGAAGTAATTGTATAGAGCAAGGAAGTCGGGCGACTGGTTGGTTGCTGTGATGTTCACAATAACAACATCGGTTGGCGGACTGTATCGGAGACCACAAAGGTACTCATTCGCTCTGTCTTGATCTATTCTACCAGCGACTTTGAGATCTTTCTGTAAAAGTTCTGACCAAGGAATCTGCATGCGGTTGCGACTCAAATCCGGTCCAGCAACTTGCTTTGCATATGCTGGAAATTTTGCTACCGAATCCATAATCACAGTACCTCTCCAAACAATATCGGGGTCAGGCTTATCCTCCACAGGTGAATAAGGAGGTGACTCTGCACCATCGTCCTGGAGCATTTTGTCAAGTTCTGGATCCTCACCTGGTCCGTTTGCCGGCGGGACATTGGAAGGCCTTCTGAGATGTTGAGCACTTCCATGTTGCACGCCAGTTGGCGATTGGACACTAGAAAACACCTTGTTGATGTCGAAGTTATCGGCAGAAACTTGAGTTGAGCTCTTTCTGACAGCTGGGTGCCTGGTGTCGATGTTTAGTGGTGTTTTAGGAACAACTTGGCTGCGGATATTGTCATGTGAAGGATAGTCGTCAATGTTTTCAGGTAATTCAACCTCATTTTGAGGGGAATTCTCGCGAGACCTCGCACCCATATCCGCATTCGGATCCAACATACTTCGGCGCCGCGATGCTGACATTGGCATATCAGTAGGAATAGTATCGTTGTCTTCTTCGATGATCTCGTCGCCTTTGTGAGTTCTTCTTATACGGGGTCCATCATCTGTGATCATTATCGACTGTTTATCTGCACGCGCCTTCATCTCAGCTGTCTCACGCTTGAGTTCTGTGCTAGCCATGTCATCCGTGGACATAACAGCTAGAGCTTGAGGTGATAATGATTGCGTTAACAGTCCATTGCAGAGTTCTTGGTTTTGCTTCAAGTTAGCGGCTATCGAGCGCAGTTGTTGGTTAGATGTAGTCTTGCTGGGATGAGTGCTATGAACAGCTGTTTGGATTTGAATAGCAAGTCGCTCTGCTTTAGCATCCACAGTATCATCAGGGCGTAAGGTATAGAGCCTATTATCGATGGATTGAGGGATACATTGAACCAAGGCCTTCTTAAGAAGCTTCGCAGCGCCTTGTCGATCGTTCTCAAGATCTACAATCTTAATGGGTAAATCCGAAGGTGGTGAAGCTCTAGGCGTGGGGCGCGCAGAGGTTTTCCGGACCTTTGGTTGAGGCTCCTGAAATAACTTTAGTAAATCATTACATTGGACATAACTCATTCCGTACCTTTGCTGGTTCATTGTCTAGGGATTCGTCCCTTGCCTTGCGTTTTTGGTTTACACTCTTAGGTGTAGAGTCTTTCTTCTCCTTCTTCTGCACATCTCCAGCTGGCGAGCTGACTTTTCCATTCGCTGGAGTTACCTCTCGCTTCTGATCACTTCGTCTCTTTTTTCCTTTTTTGCTCCTCTTTCGAGCAGCTTCTTCGGCATCTTTCTTCTCTTGTTCAGCCTTTTCCTCCTCATATCTCTGCTGTCTAGCAATCCACGGTTTCTCACCTCGAGCAATTCCTTCTAAGAGCTCTTTATGAGCACCCGGAGCGCATTGCTCGCACAGATATTTGTCCGGCGTGTCCTCCTCAAATGGACTTATTCCTACACAGACGTTGTGCTGCCAAACCGCGCAATTGTCGCATGCAATCCAAGCATCGCCCTTGTCGTCCGTGGGATCAGTGACTCCACAGACGCAACGTATAACTTCGACTTCTTCTTCTTCTTGTACTGTGGTGGCCTTTTTTGAGCCTTTCTTGGTCCCCTTCTTCTTTGGTTCCGCTAGTTGATCGATCTCGTGTGCTTTCGGATGTTGGCCCTTTGTGGCTCGCGATGACTTCCTAACATCTATGAGGTTGTTGTTAGCTTCTTTGTATAACATTACAGATATGTAGACAAATAGCAAATCGTTGTACGGTTGGGTTATCGGTGGGGTGTTTTTGCAATTGCTTACCAGACATAATGAACAGGTATATTCAAGGGCACGACAGCTTCAAGCTCGTGACGATGCGCAGGTTTACGAGATATATAGTTTGGCCGAATGGTGATATCAAAGTACGCGTTGATCAATTGATTTCACGCGATCACTGCTCTACTAACAAGCTATGGGTGTTTTGCAAGATAAAAAGGAAATTTTGAAGCTATTCAGACAGCTGTAGTAAGCTTCCTTCTTGGTGATTCCAGCAGTCCAAGCATCAAGATGAAAGTTGCGACAAAGCACCAGTTGTTGAAGCTCCAAAATGAGCGCGCGGAACGTATCTCGTGTCAATGGTGCGCGCGCAAGGGCGAAGGACCTTTTTTCGCTCCAGGTGTGGATGACGAAAACGCGACAAGAGGGGTTACCAGAAGAGATTGCGATGTAGTCGCAAGAAAGTATTGATATTGCGCCGGCGACCCTTGTCTTTGCTGGCGATGAGGTCGATGAGAAGGTGGTAATTGAGTTGTTTTTGTGGGAGTTTCGAGACAGCAAGAGAAGGAGGCAATTATGACTTGATAATCAATCTTGGAGCACAATTTTCGGCTGCTGCCACATCTTGGCAGGATTGTAAGCCAGAAATTCCAAATGCGGGGATGAGTCATGTGACTGTCGGCGTTTCGTGCAAGTTCATCCGACAAGCTAACTGTAAGAAGCAAGGCTGCATATCAGCTCCTTGGCAGGATAAGAGAGCTCGCATTCGGCCTTCGAATTTATCGTTAGGGAGCTTCATCTAATATTGTATACATCCGCGAATAGCTTCAATTTCTCGAAGCACTTTTAACACATTCAACTACCTTATTTTTCGAGACTCTCTGCAGCTTGGTCGCTCACACACGGACTGATCGCGCGCCTACAACAAGCCCTCAATCACCATGGCGGATGTACGCTCTCTTCTCAAAAATGAAAGGGCAGCTCGTCGCATACAGCATAAATATGCCGGTTATTCAACTGCAGGTTCACTGCTGTGTCTTGTCTGCCACTTACAATTAAAGAGCGAGTCTCTGTGGGAGGGACATCTGCGATCACCGGGCCATATTATTCGAGTTTCGAAACAACCACCAAGCGAAGAAAATACTCCAGCATCTGCAAATGGCAAAGAGGGCAACAACAAAAAGAGGAAAGCTAGTGATGAGGAGGATGAAGACAACGATGCACTACGGAAGCGAACCAAAGCCTCGAATTTAAGTGCAGAAGCCGTGGTCAATGAAGCACAAGGAAACAGATCCGAATCACCTACCAAATCCGCGGTACCTCATGACATGCAGATCCCCTCTCGTCCCGCGACACCAATGAAAACAATGAAAGAACCACCCAAGCAGCCTGTGGTAGATGAAGACGAATGGGCCGCATTTGAAGCTGATGTTGCAGCAGTCGAAGTCCCCGTTGAAACTGAAGCTGTTATTTCTGCACCTGCTATGACGGCGGCAGAAGTGGAGGCCAGATCTGCAGAGGAAGAAAACGCGAGGAGGAAGGAAAAGCTCGAGGCGGAACTGGAAGGAGAGAAGGAAGACGCGCAAAGGAAACTACAAGACGAATTCGAGGAAATGGAAAGCTTAGAAGAAAGGGTGAAACGGTTGCGAGAGAAAAGAGAAGCGCTCAGGCTAAGGGAAGGCAGAGGGGTCGATGTATCAAATGCAGATCCAGCGGTCGAAACAACCACCGTGGATATGCAGGATGAAGACGGCGATGAAGATGATGACGAGGATGAATGGGATGGTTTCAGGTTAAAATGATCTTAAGGGTTGATGCCCAAACCACGATACGGTCACATATGTTTGATAATGTTTATAATACCCAGATACGACACAAGAGTCGCTGTACCAACAAGAGGGCAAGCATCTCCATACTTGATGCATCAGTGTTAGACACTACATATCCAAGGATAGCAACATCACCTATTCTATTATTGAAGCTAAACATAGCAAGCACTGATGGAAAATCCATTCAAGATATGCGGGTATGGGCCATGAAATACAACTTCCCATCATTCGAGCCCCATCATGGGCCAGTTCCAGCTGGTCTGTATACTATCCCTCAATCCTTTCACATACTTCAACTACAGTCGCTTTCATGTTAGAATTCCCTGGTTAAGCGATCGTACCACTTCATGCTTGCGTCTCATTGACGGGAGTGGACTGCACCAGTCCTGCCAGACAGCGAGATCAGCAAACTATCAACAGATGTCGTCACCTAATGCTCCATGCCTACATTCGCTATCGACTTTGCTGGCTCCATGGTAGGAAACAAAGCTTAGCTCACCCAAAACCGGATGTTCCAAATACGGACCATTCTCCAAACTTGGATATCGATGTTTGGCCCAGGCCTAGATAAATTAGTATGATGCATCAGAACCAAGTATCAGCTTACAACGGAGCGAAGGACCTTGTTTGAACGGCGTCAATATTGAACTGTTAAATTTCTGCACTTCATACGATACTGCTGAACGTGCTGGAGCTGTGCGGTCTGGTCAGTACGTGGGGAGACTTCGCGGTGGGGTCTGCGTGCAGTATATCAGCCCAGTTTCTACATCATTCTGAAGATTTGGGATCATGGCGATTGTAAATGCTAGGAGGTAGGTTATCAAAAGACAACTGTGGGTTATCAAAAGTCTTTTATGACGCTCCGCTGGCTCTCCAAGGGCCACTGCCGTGGAGGCAGACTAAGACTTCCTTCAACGTAGCCAAAATGACCAATGCCGCCAATCCTTTTATGGCCCTGGATTCCCAGGGGGCGGCAACGCCCGCTGGGAATCCAGTCCCATAAAGTCAGTTCCGTGGTTCGACTGCATTTTCGGATGGTAGAGCATTGTATGTTTGAACTTTCCAAACTTTGAATTTCTGGAAGAAATCTTCCAGCACCGACATGTTTGAAGATCTTAGGAACTTCGAGTTTGGAACAGTTCTATACTGTCAGTGCAGATGTATATGCACATCACTCAACTAAAAGATAAATTATCAGTATTCAGATTTGCACTACGGCAGTCTCATTAAAGGTCTTTCAAGGAAATCCTCAATCAGAAGCCCCTGTGTTTTCGCGACTTTTCTAGATGGTGGCACCAGCTGAGTTTCATGCGGTACGATGTAGCAGCAAGGCCTGGCTCGCCGTTGTGCTCTAGTTCTGAACTTCACACGAATATGCAGTGATCAACATAAGTTTATCATTTGTTTGCTTGGCGAGCTGAAACGGTTTATACACACGTGAACCATTTCGCATTCGAAGTGCTGCTGTATTCAACGGCCGAACGCATCACAATCTCCTCTGAATTTCTGCGGCTGGCATAGCAAACATGCGGTCAAAATGCATTATGTCACCCATTCAAGGATGGGGACTATAGACTTGGGGATATAGGAACAGTCTGGAAATGTAGCATACTTTACGTCGCTTTGGTGATTGAAAGGAGATCAGGCTATCATGGATGAGATCGACAAGAAACCCGGCAAAGACCACGTTATTCGAATATCTGAAGGACTTTCTCAGAAGGTGCAGTCCCGAAGATGGATTTAGCTCCTTTTTTGTTTCATTTCTTTTGCGCTGTCCTATTCGCTGTCGCATGGAAAGTGCTTCCGCATTTCTTCAGAAGGCCACGTCCCTATGGAGTCAACCTGGTATCCTGCAAGGTACCAAATCGCCATTCATGTTAACAGTGTTAATGCATAAGCACCGGCACGGGAAGCAATTACTCACGAATCGGTTTTGTTCATGAATGACTTAGACGATTGGAATGTCTACAAAGGAGAACCTAGCCCAGAACTTGATGAAGTATGAGATAATATACTGAAGTGTACGTGCTTTCTATAGAGTAACACTTCTATCCTGCTGATGATACCTAGATCGTGATCTGGCTATCCCCTCCAACCATCTTCCAGAACACTTCCGCTCTATCCCCACCCTCACTGCGCAGAACACAATCACAAACAACCTCCTCATCAACGTGGACGTCTTTCACAGCCTCCATTGTCGTAACACCATTCGACAATACATTTTCGGGTCTTATTATTCAGAAATTACTCACAATCTCGAACACATCAACCATTGCGTTGACTCTATACGCCAAGCTTTACAATGCCATGCTGATATCTCGATTGGAACGTATAATGAGAAGGAGAATCACCCTATTCCTTGGCCAAGTTTTACGTAGGATCGTCCATGAATGCAAGAACTGGGATGCGGTGCTAGAGTGAGCGAGGAACAATGATTCTAGGGTGTTGAAGGGGAGGCTGGTGCATCCCGTTTTTAGTAAGTGGTTTGTTAGTAATTGATGGCACATTCAAGAGACACATCGATCGTAACAGAAATCTTCAAGGCGAGATTGTAATCATCGAGAAGGCAGTGCACGCCCAAATAGATGCGGCCTCTGGTGAGTGGAGTTAATCACTCATGCACATTTATGCAAATTCAATTCTTCAAGTCTGTGTTCACCTATACATTTTGGCATTGTGGTACGGATGTCAGGAGTTGCAAGAACCCGAAGGTGCAGTCGAAGCACTGAACTAGTGGAATTTGGCTTCCAGCGACAGAAATAATCAACACGATGTATGGGTTGTCAGATACATATCGTAGTACGATGGAGCTTCAAAGATGTGGACACTTCATTCGGCATTGCTTTATCGAAAACTCTTCATGCAATGCTACATTCGAGCATAGCTGCGCTCCACATCAGCAACAAGATACAGAGCGGAACGATCTTGCCACTTTCTCGACGACCAACTGCCAGAATCCACACAATTCAGACTCGCCTGAAGTCTCTTTTCAGTCATTCAATTTTGAATCTTGCGAGGTTTCAGCACGAGATGCCTCAAGTCTACAGTGATGATAATGACAGCGGTGCTTCCTTTCTCTACCGCGCACTTTCTAATTCAGAAGCAGAACTTAAACACCGTAAGGAGATTACGATCCAAAACAGTTCTGCTTTTGTAGCCTTTCTTCATGCTTCCATGCTCAAATTATTCACGGTAGCATTTGGCGGTATCTTCGTGGTTACTTTGATTCTTGCTGGTATCTGGTCTACTTTACGGTTCAACTCTCGAGTGATGTTCAGCCCAGAAAGTAAGAGAAGACTACTTCCTTATGTATGAAATATATTTGTTAATTCGTGACAAGTTGGTAGAGTCCCGGTAGTGTTCGAAGAAGTTGAAATATTCGCAGCGGCGGTGTCTCCAGAAAGCGACGCTGCTTGGAACAGTTTAATGCCCGGTTGGTCTGTCTCTTAACGATGGTTTAATTGCTGCTTACATGATTTCTGAATAGCTGGTCGAGGATTTGTATTCGTTGAAGAGCCAAAGAAATATGGTTTACGAGAAGGTTTACCAACCAAAAATGCGCCAGATCGGTACGCAGTGTCTGTATTTCATCAACTACATTGCTTGGTAGGTCATCAAAGAACCCTCTCTAATCCAGCGAATTCTGAAATTTCTGCTTTCTGCAGGGCATGATCCGGGAAAGCTACTACGCCAGCCTTCAAGGTAGACGGCCACACATATACGGAGACGAAGCTCTTTCGGATGAGAACTTAGAGAAATCACAAGTGGAACATACAGGCCATTGCTTTGATTACATTCGACAGGCTCTTATGTGCGCTGCTGATATGACGTTGGAATGGGCGGCGGACGTGCCTCCTGGCCACGTGCCGTTTACAGTTGATGGATGGGGAATCACTCATCAATGTAGAAATTGGAATGAAGTAATTGGATGGGTGTTGGAACATAAAGGATCTTTTAATTATTCTGGGATTGCTTGAATAAAGTTCTACTTATGGATTCAAGAGTTCGGCTGTAGTTATTCCAACATATTTTCAGAGTTCTATGTACTTAGTTAACATGAATCTGAAAATGGACTCCGAGTTTTTTCGTTATACCATAACTGGACCCCTTTTGCCTTTTAAATCGAACGTTTCAATGACCACGAGTCTAATCTTCTAACATTTCCTCAACCTCATATGAATCAACTGATAACTTCCATAAGAGCCGAGGGTCTCTGCACTTCCTTTCAATCATTCCATCCACATTCTCCTCCCCATGTGAATTCTTCTTCGGTGGCTCCATCGTACCATCGGCTGCACAGAGTATAGTCTAGGTGAATCAAGAAATTAGAAAACATCCACAACTCGGCACTGCCAGCTCATAAGATACTACACCATACACTAAACCAGGCGCAACATACCTGTCTCAAATAATCAAAGCAGTGTAACCAATGCACCGGATCTCCATGTCCACCATGATAATAACTATGATCACTCGCCATCTTTTCCTCCCCGTTTGATCTCTCAATCTCATCATAAAGTCCCTGAATAGCTGAGCGTATCATGATCAGGCAGTGTAATGAGTGGTACATAGACAGTCCGTATTCATGCTGTGTACCATTTTCGTCATATCTTAGGACGAATCCACCGTTTGATGGAAGAATTGAGTCCCAGAGTGCGTCGTACGAGTGGCTCAGATTTTGATAGTCGGCGTGCTCGGAAAATTGTACGAGATGGTTTGCGAGGTTGGAGTCGGGTGTAAATGCTGGGTAGGGGAAAGCAAGCAGAAGGGCGTGGGCCAGAGGTGGATGAGGAATAGGAAGGCCGCAAGAACGGTTGAGCTAAGGATGAAGATGATGAGGGCTGAAAAGTGCTTTGTTGCTTGTTCGGTGGATGCCATTTCTTGAAGTCAAGGCTGGGTAGGTCTATTTCCCGGATCAATGGGTTGTTGTCTGCTAAAACCTCCATGATGAAGACATATATCTTTAGTTTTCGTATGTTGCACATATGTCAAACTGGTTCACTCGGTTACTGTAAAGCGATAACGTATACATGTGGCATACGCATGGGTGATGAGGAACATTATTCATGGGCAAGAAGTGCTGAAGCCTCTCAACAACGGCCATTTTGAATCGAAGCATGGGTTGATCTTGTTACAAAATGATTTTCGTGGATCAAATGAGCACAGCATATCGTTGTGTATTCGAGACTTAAGTAGGTGTAACCGTATGACCAAAAATCCAACAACGTTTCTGCTACGTCTACAGGCTGACTTCCTTGCAGAAGTAAATACTATGCAAATATGATCAGGCTTCATCCGTCTCATCTTCTCTGAGTTCTCTCCAAGAAACGCCTGAATCATAATTAGTGACGTTGTGTTCTCAGGCGTATAGTCTTATAGAATGGAAAACTCACCCTAAACAGGATGTGCAATAATCGGGCCCAACAATCTCGGAATATATCTCTCTTTCGTCCAGTTCAATACGCTCTCCCAACTTCTGTATTCATGGTCAATCTCAAATCTGGGCGACGGCCACCTATAATCATCAATCCAAGTGTAAGTGAGCAGCGAGATATCCGCATGACACATCATCGTCTATCTGAGCGTATCAATATAACGATCGACATGCTGAAGCCGCAACGCCTCTGAATGTTTATCAGGGTAGCATTCCCGGTAGACGTGCTCGCGTATCACGTTTAAAAAATGTAGTTCGTGGAATACGTCGAGGTTGGCGAGGTAGCCGCCTTGGGCGTCGTTGAGTGGAATAGAGGTGCGGTTTATGGCGTCGAGTTCAGATTTTGTTACGCGGACGTTTTGATCTGTAAAGGCTTAGTGAAGTTTAGATGTAGAGTTTTTGAGTAGTATGCTGATTTTAGGATGTCATACCATGCTTCCTCGAGCTCTTGACGAGGCTTGCCTGTAAACAGGCTTTTCTCGCCCAGAGGAGTATTGATAGAAACAGTTTCATAGAAAACTACTTCTTGCGCCGTTGCTGGTTACTAGCGTGGTTTATCTGGAATTTGCTTCAACTTACATTGTATTGTAGGTGAGCAGTGGCATCGAGAATCATGCTCAATGAAGCTGTGTACAATGGTGAAGGCAACAGGTGTATAGAGTAGTATTAATGAGACATGGATGAATATCGATGTCTATAATGTACTGCGGGTAGCTCTGGACTTGGGTTCGGGCTTAGGTTCATGATTAGGGAGGAGAGGAGAAAACCTAGTTCTTGTCTTAGCCTCTAGCTAGCGAAGTATCTGGAGCTTGTGAAGGGCAGACACCTCCGGCATTAATGGTTATCTGAGTAAGTCTCTAAGTCTGGAGGAACAACCTGTGAGGTGAAATAAAGCCGGATCATTGAGGCCTCAAGCATTTCAAATGAATGATGGACAGTTATGAAGTAGCACAATTTCTATCCTCCACCGAGTATAGAAGCATGGTATAGAAGCATGGTCAAGATGACCCCTCTGTGTGCTAATGTATCTAGTCAGTCGCGATCTAGCGGTGAACGAGTTGGTGGCTCACAATGTCGTTTCTAAAAGTAGTGTAATGTGATACTTACACGAAAGGGGCATCTAGAATAACCAAAGTAGCCATGCATCTACTTTGTCGCTCATCTAGATGGGGCTGCTAACCATCACATGTAAAACTAGATGTACCTGGAAATTGTAGGAGAGAATAAAAGAAGGCATGACCAAACGCTGCGTAAATGATGAAGAAGCCAAACAAGCGGTGTTGAAATATCATTGAGAATGACCTGATGCTGAAGTTAGTGAAATACACAACATGAGTCCATGGAACAAGACCTGAATGAGGAATATATCAACTGCTAGTAAGAATTGTCTATATTTGAAGTATAAGCAATCCACGTTCAAAAAGAACAAGAATTGGAAATTGGAGCTTGCAGCACAGATCGAATTAACCTCCAAACTCCAAATCCAACCTACTCCAATCTTTTCGAGATGCACATCTACACTCTATACCTCCTCTCGTCAGCACTAGCCATACTGGCAGTTGCGGCTCCCACGCCCAATACAGACGTTCTAGGCAAGTCTTCCCCATGCTTCACTACGAAGCAAACCACCTCACATCTCCTCATTAACATTTTTACTAGTCGTACGAGGCGATGCATTCGAACCCGCACACTACTACCACGACGCGAAGATCAAACGCGGCGATGCGAAAGAAGCAGGACAAGGCTACAATGAGTACAACGCCAATCGCCGTGATGAAATAATCAAAAGGGGAGATACCAAAGAAGCTGGCAAAGGATACAATAAATACAACGCTAACCGCCGCGATGAAATAATTGAACGGGGGGGTGCAAAAGAAACCGGGGAAGGGTACAATAGATACGTCGACGATAGTCGTCGCAGTGAGAATATTGAAGGAAAACGCCACGCCCAGAGTAAATTCTCTCCAGTATATGAGGACTAGAAAGAGAGAAGGCGAAGTCAACTCCACTGCAATCACAGTCGTAACGAAATCGTGGAGAGAGAGGGAGGTTGTTCGTTTCGGGAATTTGGTCCCAATCCGACAACAGGAGATGCGAAGAAGTCTGCCCAACAGAGTGTGTGCTTTCCGGGCTCCTGATTTGTAATTCTTGATCTATAAATGGATGGATTTGGGACTGCTTTGGTCTTTGATATCACAGAATGTGTTAACGCTAATTTTCAACAAATTAGTAGATATGATTTTCTGGGCTACCCTGACATTCTGATATACCAAAGTGCACTGTATAGCTAAACCCATTGCTTTGTGACATAATCTGTGCGGAGTGACTGTGAAAATGAAGAAAAATTAATATTATCATATCTGTGGATGTAAATATCCGTGCTATAAAGAAGGAGCATAACATAGCATTACGAAGAAAAGTGGACCAGATTTCCAGCTGATACTCGAAAAATGTAGTGATCAGAATAATAAAACCAATCCGTATTGCTCACACCATCTATTCGACCATCACCTCATGCTTCTAGTCATCCCAGCCGCCACCTCGTTTGCTCGTTGGTTTTACAGGCTCGGATCTCGACCTTGACAGAGTGAAGTTGGCGATGGTTATTGATATGTATGTTGATGTGTTCATCTCTGATTCAGAACAGGGTGTTGTGATGCTAGTAGAGTCGAAAGCGCTTGAAGCACTGCCTATCGACGCATACGAAGCAGAGCTCCCGGTTGTGGTCAAAGTGTCAATGAAGGTTGTAGTAGTAGTGATCGTGGAGAAAATGACGGAAAGGGTAGGACAGATGGCATCTGTAGGTGGCGAGGAGGGAATAAGTGAGTAAGTAGCTAGAGTAACTTCCGATATTGGTGGATAAGGCGGTGTTGAAGGCCCAGAAACAGCTGAAGACGTCGTAGTAACATCTGGATCTACAACCACAGGGTCTGTAGGGGATGCATGCGTAGATTGTGTAACGGGCGGAACGGTAACATCACCCACAAGGCATGAGCAAGCAGAAGAAAGAGCACCGGGAGCAGTGTCGCATTCCGAAACACATCCAGATAATTCGATTGATACCGTGTGAACTTTTGCGGTATAGGTGGCGCAGAAGGAGGCTGCAGCTGAAGATCTGAGCATCTGCTTAAGGCAAGTATCATATTTGCAAGTAGGGGAAGGTAGGACTGTTGGTGGCAACAAAATTGTCTCAATTGTCGACATAACAGCTTCGCCAGGCTTGGTTACCGTTATTGTGCTTCCTGGGTATGTCTTGGTGAGAGTTATAGCGGTATGAATTGTCGTAAGGACAAATGACGTCTGTGTTATGGTGACCACTGAGGCCGAACGCGTAGTGACAGTTATGCTTCTCGACTGCGAGAATGTGATAGTAGAGCAGGGGATCGTCGAAGCAATTATAGACTCATAAGTGGAGGAAATAACGGTAGAGCCGGGGATGATCGTCGTCTCGATACTGCCAGGGGCTACAATCTATCAGCATCTTGAGATAGGAGAAGAGAAAAGGAACTCGCTTACCAGTTGTAGTTATAGTTAATAGCTCGCCGGGGACAGTGAGATCCGAGGTGGCGCTGCTGTACTGTGGCGAAGGCGTGACAGTGCTAAGAACGGTAGACACAGATCCAGAAATCGTCCTAACTTCTGTGATCACTTCACAAGTAGTACTGGAGGCTGAGATTATAGGTACAACGATCGGGGAAGTTGGGACTATTTGTGAAACAGAAGATATTAGAGCGGGGGATGTCGGCTCAACAGGAGAGGTATTGTGAGAACTTTTGGAAATGCTGATAGTTCTAGTGATAGTGATCATTTGTACTGGGGTAGTGGTGATGGTAGTGTATGAAGTGACTACGGAAGGACATCTGACCGGCGGACAGACACATTCATCTCCAGACCAGATGCCACCAGCAACTGGCTTGGCCAAACATCCAGTCGCGGCAAGTAAAATTAATGTTGCTAGCATGGTGTTGTGAGGTGTAGGGAACGCCTAGACCAGTGAAGGGTTATAACCTGGACAGAAACCAGATAGTGGATGGAATTAAGACGGACAGAGACTGAAGACCGTCGTTCAAAACGAAAAAAGAATGCAGTAATCAGTCAGTGGTATCGGCACTATACAACTGAGTCGAAGTATAGACACATACTTATAGCCTCTCACATCGGAGGGATTGCTTTTGCATTGTGATGGTATTGTGATGGTGCAAGGTGAAATATGGTTGGGAAACCAGCGATATATTACTGCCTTGCAGAGATATAAAGAATAATTGGTGTCTGCCATGATATACCTCCTTGCGACTCATCCCTGGTATTAGATATTATCGTGAGGGGTGTAGAGGTGAGCAGCTTGGGAACGCAGGGAACACAGGGAAGGGGCGCAAGCAAGGGTAGACCGCCGTCGCGTCAATACAGTAATACTGGGCACATTAGCCACATTTACCAAGGAATGCTACAATCATTGATGTGTCTTTGCGTTGAACTAGCGGAGCAGTAGCAAGGCCCAAAATCTCCTTGTTAGGTCAATTAGATGCAATGGGGCGTCTGTCGAGGTAAGTAGAATCATGTCGGCGACTTTATGTTCCGGCTAAAGCTTACATAAGTACGCCCAGTGAGCCCTAACCAAATATGGCAAAGTCGGTTTTGGTGCCGTGGCCCAGCCCATCATAACTTTGTTATCGAAAACCCCCAAACAATTAAGAACTCCAAGAATGCTTCCACGACTTCATATCAGCCTTACCTCATAACATAGACTTACACGCAGGTCTGCTGTCGCCTTGCAAACAATATTCGGGACTTGAGCTTCAGGCCCTTTTTCTGTGAGTTGATGATTGGGATTGGAGGTCGTGTCTGACATCTATCCCTTTGTTGGAAGAGCAATAGTCAGAATGGGAAATTGTTCCTCATGTCTTGGTCTGGATCGCGGCCGTGATCTATCAGATGAGGTTGGTCAATATATTTGTCTGCAGGTGGTTTGTGTTTCTAATCTGTCATCTTTTCCCTACTAGGACGAGAACACGAGATTGCTTTTCGACGATGCCCATCCGAATCACTATGGTGGCTTTGGCGATCCAAACTCTGGGATCGTCCAGGCAGATCCACAGGAAGTCCAACGGGAGACAGAAGCCTTACAAAAAGTAGTAGCACAAACCTCCAAGTACGTACGAACCATACGCTCCTGGATCGAGGGACTTTACCGCTGCATCAAAGCATTGCGCGCATTCGATCCAAGCCCAAGGTCCTCATGCTAACAGTGCTCTCACAGTCATCTTGTCGACATATTCGCCATGGTGCCCCATAACTTACCTCGTGCACCATCCAGTACCATATTTACCGGTCAGGATGCAAGACTGTTGCGGTATCAAGACGTTCTAGCCAAGATGACCACGCAAGACGAATCGAACATTACAAAACAACCCCCCGTCGAATGTACCCACCCTATATCCGATGGTTGGATATCCGATGATGAAGATGTGGAGGAAATGAAGAAGCATAAGCCGGTCAAATCAGAGGACGTAGGACCATTATTGGGAGGGTTTGCGGATGCAGAATCAACCATGGAGTAAAGCATGGAATCCCAGCTACACCAGCAACTTTCGTGTTCCACGGCGTATTGGAGTTGGGATGGATCGTTACAATATCCTCACACCACGGCCCATGATGCTGCCGCAATTTCCTAGAAGGCGTATTGGGTATCGAATTCTGACTGGACCCGCTAAGCGTAATTTGACTATGCGTTGTATCATTCGAGCATTTCCCTTTGTTCAAGGCGCCTGCTCACTGGCTACTCTATCATGAATCAGAGCCTATCATGTCTCTCTCATGCTCTGCAGCCAGGCTGCATAGATATCCATTGAGGAGCAGCCACGTTACAATTTTTACTACTACCCTCGAGTTCATTTCAGTCTGGTGTTTTTTTTTCATTAAAGGGTGGAGGGGAATCCTGTTAGAAGTCTGGGGGAGTTTCTCTGAATTTTCTTTTCTCCATCATTTTCATTCTCGAATGTACAGTCTTGGGATTGTGGAATTTGTTGATTGTCGGATTGCTGAAGAAATAAATCTAACGAGTGATGACAAATCCTCGTGAAGGTGTGTATAATTGAGCATGCTAAATTCAATAGGCAAAGGACTTGCTCAACATTCCAACGCGTACCAATTTGAGCTCAGTACCGTGCAGTGCGTCGAATTGTCTTCCTCTTTCCCTTTGACGGCCCTACTGTGGACGTCTCGAACTTCAATACTCCCCGCTGCCGTCGCCGCTCAATACAGAGTACTACGCGGCATAAGAACAATATTAGCAGGAAACAATCAATATGATCGCCTTTTATGATCGTACGGAAGCAGGAAGGGAAATAGAGGGATTACCGTGCCGCAAGCACCCCGCCATTCCGACAGGCAAATTCTATTCCGTTCGCATCCCTGAGTGCCCAGAACCGCCCAACTTCTTCGTCTAAGCGCCCACACATCTCGGCCGAGGATATATGGCCTTCTCCATATTTGCTTCGTCGAATCAGCACGAGCGATTGCAATCACAAGTCATTGGTAATTCCCGGGAATCTGTTCAAAGGATCGTTTCATCGTTATGTGGTGGGACTATCTGATTCAGAAGACTTTCCATTCATGGATTTTCAGAAACCAATCAATTCCCAAGTCCCTTGGAGCAATGACCAACTGACACTCCACCATTTCACTCCCACAAAAGAAAAAGGTCCCTATAGAAAATACTTGAAACACGAAAACTTCGTCAACTCGTCGCTATCCATCATCTTATGGACAAGAATGCTCTACTACAGAAGGAATTATTATCAGACCTTAAGCGGAGACAAGTGTCGATTCTTTCTTACCTCTCACAATGCCAAGGCATTCTGCTGACGTTGCCAATTGAGATTGTTCACCTCTTGTTGCAGGTCACGGATCTTCTCCTCTGACGCCTCGATCGAATGTTGTCGACTCTTTCCGTTCTCACTCTTCCACCGAGATACTCGCTCTTGTTCTTTCTGGATACGACCCCATTTGGTCTCGATCTTCGTGCAGATTTTACACTTGTCGTGACTGGGATATGTGGCCATGACCAGCTTCATACCACATGTCTCGCCGGTTCGGTACTCTTTGGCACAGTGTTGTCGGAAGTGACCCCACTTATAATCGCCGCAGACAAATTGGTATTGGTCGAAGAAACACATGTTGATGATTGCTGTGTGTATTCATTCGCATTAGCCTAAATCTTCTACGAAGTTGAGGGCCATCGATGAAACAAAGGAAGACTCAGTGGTCACAACTTACATTGGTGGTTGTAGTAGTTGGGGAGTTTGTTAGTGATGGTGAGTCTAGGCGTAGTGAAGCTGTGGGCTAATTGGCCTGGTGTCGTTAGAGTTAACGATGAACAGTGTGGTAGAATAGTACTGTTGGTAGTGGTTGTGATTGTGGTTGCTGGTTGTGGTTGTGATTGTGGAAGATGATTGTGATGAAGAGAAGACTTGAGAGGGTATTTTGAGGAGTATTTATACACAACTTCGGTGGGATTGTTTACCGGACAAACATCCACGACATCACATTCGTTCGAGCCTCGTCCTGCCACCTTGTTTGCGCCCAACTCCTAGCCGTTGCATTCGAGTCAATGACACACGACACGCATATCCTATACTTGCTCTCAACTTGAGCCGACACGGCACTAACGACATCCTTGACCTCGTTACAAACGGATTACTACCTATCGTATCTTACAAACCTGCCGATGCTCTATCCTCTTCCTCATTCCGTATATCGCTCGCCTCGAAGGTGGAGTTTAACATATTGGCTTCCTGCAATGGATTGTCACAATCATTGCAACTTTGTGCATACCCCTGAGGATTGCAGAAAGCTTATGGAATCACGTTATGATTTCTTATCCCGTCATTTCCTTGCTTTCAGTGCTTGCCACAGTTTCTCTTGCAGATTACTGGCGGTGATACATTTGATTAGTGGATCAACCCTTTTCTGATATCAAGCGGGAGGCCCGCTAGACCCCAAGGTCGGCCACCACAACCCTCTTCGTGGAGAGGTGCCAACCCATGCCTTTCACACAATTGCCGAAGGCCTATTGATCAGAACCAACCGGACATCAGGGACGACGCACAATCGGTCGATCCTGATTCTCATCAGGGTACGCTCTCCTGAGGTAGCAGTCTACCATTGGGTCCACTATTTTCTTCTAGTCCTTTCTTCTAATCTATATCCTTGATGTCTGTTGTGAATTGCCCGTCATATCTGCAATATCGTCACATGTCGGTGGCTCACTGCATATCTGACCGAGTTTGTCTCCATTCAAATCTGGCTGAAAGGAGCGCTTTGATAACGAGACATACTTTTACGGTCTGCTGACTGTAAGCCACTTGGAAATATGGTTCTAGTTTCTGGACGATGACAAGGCCGCATATTGTCTTCAGCCTGCATACTGACAATGAGAGCTTGCTCCGTGTGGCCGAGAACAGGTGGTTAGGAAACGATGTGTTGTCACGTCTGGACGAAGCCTCAAAGCAACAGATCAACCGTTTTACCCCATGCGTTTACGGGCTAACCTATCCAAATTTTCTTAGCTACAATATGTCGATCGAATATCACTATTCTCGCCACTTACATTGTGTCCTTAGCCCGCGAAACTTTTCGCTAAGATGTCAGTTTACACGAAGGCCCAAGCATCTAACGGGGAGGGGAAGAGAATCCAATGGAGGTCTTCGGACGGTCACTGACGTGGCGACCTTGGTTTGGCCGAAAGAATTGCAGCTAGATTGCACTTGCAAGAAGCCCTCGAATTACGGCTTTATCGGGCTGCAACGACGTAATATCGCAAGGTATCACACACCAGCTCCTTCCTCTCTCACATCTCATCCTCGGGAAAAATTCTGTCACATTTCCAAGGGATGTTCTGCCTCGCTTTATCCGTCACTTCCGCATATTGATCAAATTCGCCCCCTTCTGCAAAACGGGCGTCAAGAATTGCCGGTAATACTCACTTTACCCCTGAAAGTTCATTCGAGGACAAACCCGATGGTGCATAGAAGATCGTCTTTATTATTCATATTATGGTGCTGGAATGAGCTATATCAGCAAGGCTGGTATGCATGTCGACAAAGATAATTCGACCTGGGCGTCAAGGACTAGGACAACAGCAAGACCCTCCTGTTGCTTACGAGGTGGCAACATCTCTATGCAGTGTCGTCACACTGGCGATATGTGGTCATGACTGTGCGTTGAGAGGCAAAGTTTTCTGTATCTCAATTGTGTTTGCACTTTGTCAGCCAGCCAGCGAGTCAGAGACATAGGTTTCAAGCAATCAGAGTAGCTGAGTGGCCATGATCTCCAAAGTTTGCCTTGCCTTGCCTCGTACTTGCGTCGACGAACGTGGATCATGCTTTAAACCTCTCAACATTTTCATTTACTGTCGGACAAGCTTATGTGTCATTGTCATGTGGTTTTAGGATGCTCTCAACTGATAAGCCATTCCTATAACGCAGCCGGGCGTATCAAGAAGGAAAGGCACTTCAGTAAGGCAGATTCAATCTTGGATAATGAGTTTTTCGAACATATCACATCCCGTTCGAGCACACCGAACAGATGAAAAGGAGGGGTTGGGAGCAAGCTGAGCCGGAAAACTAAATTCAATGATATCGAAAAAGTTATTCCTGGAAGTGATGACTTTGCATTGATTCGGATGTTCATAATTGCTATTCTTGTTAGTGATAAATGAAGTGGCATGATAGCCGATGTTTACACACAAGGAAGCTCCTCGACAGAAAGCGTGCTTTTTTCCGCCCCCTTTGATTCCAATACTATAAACAACGGCCCATTGAGTGGCCTCTAAGCGAGAAAATCTAATATGCTACGCCCCCAAGATAAAGGATGATCAAAAAACAAAGCATTAACTCAAAAGAAATCCATATTGTGCTGAGTAAAAGCAAATTACTGAGATTTGAAGTCGGCGAAAATTTGACGCGCCGGCGATAAAATGACGGGCGACGTTTTGCTGGGCTAAACCTGATATTCGGGTCGGTATGTTATCATGTGCTGGATTCTGAATGCGTGCACGATTTTTAAGTCGCGTTTTTAG
This sequence comes from Clarireedia aff. paspali H2, assembly GCA_026770245.1. NCBI lineage: Eukaryota > Fungi > Ascomycota > Leotiomycetes > Helotiales > Rutstroemiaceae > Clarireedia > Clarireedia aff. paspali H2. The sequence goes on from JAJCXA010000107.1 coordinate 103,091, forward strand.
TAGGCGAGTTGAGGGATTGGCGTGTTTGGTCTAGGTCTGGTCAGGTACCAATGATATGGTTTATTGGCGGATAAACAGGGTGGTACGGGATAGGCTGGGGTTTTAGGGTGGGTGATTGGGTGGATGGGTGCAGGAGAGGCGGTTGATGGTTATTGGTTGGAGTGTGCTGAGGGCCGGGGGAGAGACAAATTTTCAGGGCTTGCTATCCAAGTGGGTGTGGATGGGGATGAGGTTGTGGTGGTTAGCTGGGTGGGTGGATGTGGGCTGGCCTGGGGCTTGGGAAGCGTCGTTGTCGAACGGATGGACGAATGGATGGATGAGTGGATGATTAGAGCGGTGGAGGTAGAGATGCAAGAGAAACCAAATAGGAATCGATTGAGTGGGTTCATAGTGCTTACCTGGCTTAAAGGTTCCCTTAGTGCAGTGAGCGAGTAGTGGGTGGTCAGATACTGATTAAGGATAGGATAGGACAGGATAGAATAGAATAACATGATATGGAGAATCGATAGTCACTAGTTTCTATCCATGAAGCAAGCAAAAAAGATGCAGGGCTTCGAATGGAGCAACTGTATTGTATGTAAAAAAGAAGAAGTAAAAACAAAACCTGCCTGCAGCTGAGACCAAGCTGTGGACCAAGTGATGTCAAGAAAAAGAATTTCTAAACGTTATGCGTGTACATTAACGTACGCACATTTTGCATTGCATATACATTGGACACACATCATGTAGGTCATTTTTGGGGTCGCTCAACTCATGTCAACTATTCAGGTGTGCATCAAGATGCTGTATAACATCACATCATGTCACATATCGACATGCATTATTGAACGCAGGACGTAGCAAGGAAAGGATGGCACATGCAGATTTGGGGAACTGAGTAGAGAAATTTTTAACGCCTTGCAGCTTTTTTTTTCGCCATCCATGGGTCGGTCAGTCAGTCAGTCAGCCATGCTAAGCACACACAGACGGAGATGAAAAACCGAAACGATGAGTGGGAGGAATATCAACCCAGCAAATCATTGTGACCATGATGGCTAGATACTCCATACTGTAGGTTTACTGTGTGCCAGTGATTAGCTTGGTGGACTTGGTATAGTGAGACGGTTACGAGGTCGGGAGCGTGTTGCATATGCGGGTCATAGTCTGGGCCGGCCTCGTTCTTGTTTGTTTGTGTAGGTGCTGGTTGCGCTGCTGGTGCTCGGTGGTAGAGGTAGGCAGATAGCTATTTGGACGCCTCGTCTACCTGTGCTCGGGCCGGTAGGGAGTCAATTGATTGATAGGTGGTGTATTCCAGGATTGTAGAACCTGAGATCTGGTCGCCTTGTATGGATGGAAAATACAGTGTAGGACCGATGGTCGGAGAATCGTGTTTGTGGGACAGGTTTTTATGAATCGTGTCTTGTAACTACGTTGTAGGTCAGATAAGATGGGTTTGTATGAGATCAATGGTAAGCCTTATTTTGACCTATCACTTGTTGTATTGTACTGCATCTTCGTGTATAGAAGAAGTGGTAGGACGTGTTGAGAAGTTGCAGATGGTACTCAGAGGGGGCAAATCGCACAATACACCCCTTCACCTTACATACGGCATGCACATTAAACTCTGGGCGAAACTCTGACAACAGACACCGGTATAACATACGAAGTATTACAATCCGAAAGACGGAAACATACACAGAATACATGGAGCGTGACAGAGATGTGTCATGGAAGTGAGTTAGCCTATCTGCACTCCAGTTTGCAGGGCTGATCAACGGTCAATGGTTGGTGTTTGTTGAATGCCTACTAGCTAGCTACTGATGTGTTGGTAAGCGGGTCGGTCCTTCGTTGGTGCGGGCCCGTGGAGGATAGGATAGTCTTGAAGCCTGGTATCTTGGGGCCGGGCTCGGGTAATCGGGGTGAAGGGGGGAATGAGTTGCGGCTCTACCCATTGTGTAGCTAGCTAGAAGAGTGGAGGTGGCCGGCTTGTGGGACGCGATGAGGGAGTGAGTGGATACTTTTCGTGTTGCGGAATGTGCTACAGTACGAAGTAGGTATGTCTGAATCGGGGGCGGAAAGGGGCAAGGGGGCAAGGGGGGAGGCCCTGAGTCGGGTCTTGGGCTTTTGTAGCGTGTCGGACAGGGGCGAGGTGAGTGATGACGAGTGGCTGCGATATCGTAGAACAGAAGAGGCAGGGAATGCAGGGAAGAGGCAAAGATTCATTCTTGTTATGACAACTTCGTACATTTTAGGTGAGAAGTAGATGAAGAGGCTCGACCGAGCGCGAGTGAGCTAGAATCCAAGCTTGGGCACGGACATCTAGCACTACCTACCCCATTCTAAAACGCGTGCGAAGTAAACATGATCACCAATATCCTCATCTTCCATTCGACATGTTCATCTGGTTTTCTGTACTGTCCTGAATCTATCCGTACATGTGGTAGGTGAAATTGAAAGAGATCTGCCGTCGTTGCTGGCGGTTGCTGTCGGTTGCTGTCGTTATTGTAAATTGCTGCTGCCTTGTTACTCGCTCTTCTTTGTCTCGGCATGTCTCAGATACAAGCGATTGTGACGATATCTGCTGGACTTGCGTCTTACATTAATTGAACCCCGCTATTCCGAGAACCTCGACGACGACGTTAAAGGAACTCAACTCAATACCTATCCTTTGGTCTATCATTGATTAAAAAACATATCCGTGATATCCCAGCGAGAGCGAGTTTGAAATGCTCTCACAAATCGACATGGCGCGCGACCGCTCGTATGAGATGGAGGACGATGTGAATAGAGTCACTCTCAATCTAGTGCAGTTTCCGGACGAGCTGATATTACATATACTCTCTTTCCTAGATGTCAACGATCTATTGAATGCTTCACGCGTATGTTCTTCCTGCGTCCTTCAAAATTCCCCGCCTTTCGTCCAAGGACTCATCTGTCATCGCAACTAATAAGTCTATGAGCAGATATCACACCATTTTCGTACTCTCTCCCTCGACCCTCTTCTGCATATGCATCGGCTTCATCATGCCTCGCATACTCTCTCCCACCATCTATCGCATCGCTTACCACTTGCCGATTTAATGTCTCAACGAATTTATATAACGCGAACCTCACTTGCCGCCCGTTCTCTGGGTCGAAACCTTATCAAAATTAAACTCAATAGACAACTGGAACAACGGCCCTCGGTAGAAACATTAGTCGAGAAGGGCGTGCTGCCTCGGGAATGCTATGGAGGGAACGGCGGAATGGCTCCTAGACTAATACAAATTAAGAGGAGGGTTGAGAGGGAAAGGATGAAAGACGGATTGAGGGCGTGGGTAGAGGGATGGAAGGGAAGGGTGTCGGAGAGGGAGAAAGAGGTAGTGGCCGCTAGAGGCGGGGCAGCCAAGGTTGAAGTCAGGTGGTTGGTTAGGAGGTTTGCTCTCAGGAGTCGAGGAGAAGATGAGACGAGGGGTATGTGGGGGAGAAAGGTAGAATGCAAAGAAGCTCCGGCGAGGGCGAAAGTGCTAGGGCTGAGGAGATTTTGGGAGAAGGTTGGGAGGGAGGGAGCCACCGCGGCTGGCGGCTCGATTGGATATCTGTAGTCCCTTTCTATTTTGGCTCTCTTTCTCATACAAGCACCATTCATGATTGATTCTTATTTAATATAGGTGGAGCTATTGGCGAGGCGGGACTATCTGATTTTGGCCATTTCTTGTATAGCAGTTCCACGTGCATTTCCCCTTCTTATTGTACAAAGGACATCACATTGTGATGTTCCCAGAACGCAGTTTCTTGTTACTCCTTTTCCTACGATACAGGTGACACACCAGCGCTTGACATTCTGTATCTGGAGCGCTTGATGCATCGTCTCGAACCATGCTTTTCTCTACATAATCGCACATTTTATACGCCAGACTAAGAGCAAAAGGCAAGTGACTCAGATGAGGCGATATTATCCTCAAATGTCGATGATCGAGGCTCCGAGCTGTTGGTCATCGGCTGAAGCTTTTCGGCGAGGCTCGAGAAAGCCCTGGCGAAATGGACTAGGGTTGGCTTAGTAAGCCTGAGTGAGGTCAGCCTTGCCATAAAGTGGATGTTTTGACTCAGTTGAGAGACATGGTGATGTGTTGTGCGGCTCAAGATGAGGCTGAATATAAGGTGTGTCGAATAGATTTCGGTGGCTGGGATTTGCCCCACTTTCACCGTCGACGCACGCAGGGCGTGTGTTTGTGGAATGGGCCACTAAATATTCACCATGGACATCAAAGTTATTCAAACCTCAGGCGTGAGACTCGGCATTCCCGTGCAAAAATCTATTCCATCCTCGAGGATGGCAACTAGTCCTGTTGGTTGTTGACGCCAAATGTCAGGGATTGACAGTGAACTGCCACCTGTTACGCATCGCAATCACGCCGGTCAGTCAATGTTCGTACGGAGGAGATAATTGCAAACTTGGCTCGAAACAGGGATTTAATGTACGGAAAATCTGTGCATTATCTTGTGCCTCTCTGGTCCCTTCTTCGACAACATCTTTAACTGATTACGATGTCAATAGACTAAAACAGACACGCCTAAGATAATAGAATGGCCGTCAAATGGGAAAAACCAGCCGTCATCTTCCGTTGAAGCTAGGATAATGAATCGCCAGCCTGGAATGAAGCTACTAGCGAATCCACTTAAGACATACAGTATGAGTTCTGGTCCAACCTGGCGGAGGAAGGGGATACCGAATTGCCATATCAGTATTTAAACGCCCGAGCATATCTCATCGAGCGCGGCTCTATTATTGGTCCTCCGAAAGAATACTAATATAAGGTTGTTGATAAGCTCGGTTGGGGAAGCATCAGCACGTCTGGCTGGGCTGGGGAAGGGGGAGTAGTAAGTTCTTCTTGGCCATGGTAGATCCAACGCTGGCGCAGATGAAATTCTTCGAGAAACAAGAGCCATATGCAAGGCATCAAGATTCTTGGAAAACTTGAACACGCCAGAGTCCTTTCGTCATTTGTCTATCCCCTTCTGTTAATCGTTCCGAACCTATTTATCTAGCCCTATGTTTTGAGCAAGGATTTCCGGCACTTTTCAGAAACCCCTGACCTCGGCCAGCCCCTGAGACTTTGATCTGGATTATCATGTAATTTGAAGCTTATCTCACCAAATACTTCTTTTCTTCTGGCCTTCCTTTCACACCTTCTTTCACTTGATCTCCTTTTTTTCTATCGCACTTTCTATCCGTGCATACAAATGAATCAAGTTGATAACCAACTGGCTTGTAGAGAGTACACTTTCTTAAAGCACGTGGAACTTAGTCAAGATTACCCAGCAAAACAATAGTTTGACATTCTAAAACTCTGCTATGTTACTCGTTTTTGTTTGATTTCCCCCTACATAAACTCCAGTATAAATCACTACCCAAAATACCACAGAAAATGCCAATACAAACTCAAACCATCTAATCGCAAATTTCAAATTCTTAGTATCCAACCATAGCTCCTGTGAAATCAAACCATGCAAAGGTACAGGACCAAAAACTCAAATCGGACCACAACTTCTCATGATAAGGGAATACAGTAGTAGTGTTACTGAGGTATACAAACAACAGTGCGATTCATCGCAATGATGCTTGTGAGCATCAGCCACCATGCCAATTCATAATATTGCTACAGAAGCTGATAATATGAATGTACACCGCTGAATGGTGCTATGTTAGCTTGGCGGTGTGGTCTCCGTAGATCAGTAATCTGCGTTTCCTACTATTTCTTACAATACTTATCCCAGTCCTCTCTGCTGGCCTTTTTCCACGTTTTGCCATCGCTACTAAGATATTCAATGCGTGCGCTGCTTCCATGGCCCGTCTTTCTGTACCGTTTTTTGTTGGAGCCCGTGCGTTCCTCAGAAGCGCTATCACTGGTCTTGGTCTTGGTCTGAGAAGCACTACTTGGCTTGGTACTGCTGGTCGTGTCTCTGGAACTGTGCCTCTTGGATTCTTTCGGTGCGCTGGAACGGCTCTTTTCTTTGGATTTTGAGGGCTCTTCACTCCCTTTTGATTTCTTTTCCGGTACATCGTCGCCCCGGACAAATTGGGGTGTGTACTCCACCAGTCTCTTCTGCTCATCCAATCTATATATATGTCCATTGTCGTATTCAAAGTATTTAGTACCAGTGTCGTCCGTTCCTTCATATTTAAGCTGAGGTTCGGGGGCACTTCTTGCAGCTCCTTTTCCCCTGGGATTTCCACTGATCTTCGGATTGTATCGTACCAAGACACCTTTACTATTCTGTCTATATGAATATCCATCGTTATAAGTCCAGTAGTAGGTATCGGTATCATCAGGACCTTCGGATTCAACAGTAGCTCCTGGTGGCGGTCCCTGCGCTGGCGCGCCCCATGCACTTGTCGCGGGAGCCTTTGACTCCACGAGATACGTTGCAGGCTGAACAGTTTGTTGCTGTGGACTGGGTGTCTTATCCTTGTCCGGAACTATACGGCCCAATTCTATGTTCTTTTGAATGTATTGTCGATTTGCTTCTCTGATTTGCTTGTCAGTGTTGAGTCCCCAGGAATGGTTAGGCTCATCTCTGGAGTGCTTGATGATTTTCTTGTTTTTATTATCAAGCACGATGTGAATATCCTGGCCCACTGGGATGGTAAGTTGGACTCCATTATTATCCATGAATGTCCCCGTGAGATGCAATCTATTATCTGCGGTCGCATTGTAACTTCCATCCGAATTTTGAACATTGGTTCTATGAGGACCTTGTCTAGAAAAAGTGTTAGCTTCTGTTTTCTCTGCTCTGCCTAGAGCTATAATCTGGCTCGCAGCCTGATAACTTTTCATGTGAACAGATATCTTACCCTGAGACAAGGCAGAAACGTGGCTTAAAGTCTGGGTTAAGATAATTTCCACTGAATGTACCATCTGGGTTCCTAAATTGCTTCACGAAAGCCTTGAAACCCTCTTCGGTCTCCTTCTGTTTCTGCGGATCAGGGATTCGGTTGAACATAAAATATATATGTTTGTAATAGAAAATGGGCTCCTGTCCTGTCGGTTCTGGGGCCTGGTTCAAAGCCGTGCTTCTCACTGGAAGTGTTACATGAGACCCAGTGGCTGGAGCACCACGACCTCCTCCACGACGACGACTGCTAGCGCTGCGACTGCGGCTTGCGTCTCTGGTTGTTTTTACCTCTTTCCACTCTCCGCCTTCATCATCTTGGTGTTCCGATTTGTCGGATCTACGCCCGTGTCCCCCACGATCGCCACCACGACGTCCATGACCTTGAGGTGCGGACATGCTCTTTGATTTAGAAAGATGGAAACTGAAAAGATCTAAAGGTCTATGAATTAGAGTGGAAAGTATTACCAGCAGGCAGAAGTCGATAGTCAGTTATGTAGTAAAGTGAAATAGTGTTGCTTGAGATGATATTGTAAAGTGTGATAAGATGCTCCTCTAAATTGTCGAGAAACTCGAGATATTTATACAAAGCCAGACTGAGATATTGCTCCATGATGAGTAGAAATTGGAGTACCAAATGTTGGTGAACTCCCTTATCGATGGCTTTGTGCATCCATGGGCCTCTTTCTTCGGACATAGTCTAGATAGTCGTCGAGACGTCGACCAAAGCTATTCTCATCATGACCATGTTTTAATCCAGTGCTAACTGCACAACAGTCGCCGGCCCAATATCCAGCTCAGAGGACAGTATTTTTGTCCATCTATGGCCTCTCCCGTACAATATAGTCTAGATAGTCGTAGAGATGCCGACCAAAGCTATTCTTGTTATGACTATATTTCGATCCAGTATTAACTAAATGATAGTCGCCGGCCCAATATCCAGCTCAGAAAACGGTATTTTGAGCATAAGAGATGATATTTTAAGATCATCGACCTCTGTAACCTTGCGGTCTCCAATCCTAAAGTCTGGCACGTATGTAAGCACCCTGTGTCAGATCAGGTCGGACACTTCCTTGAAGACTCTATATTTTTACTTAAATAGTCATCGTGGTTATTAGGTCAGAAAATTTATAAATAGGTTTTATAAGCTGCCCACCCGATAGCCTCTGAGCGGGCGGCAGTGTAGGCAACAGTGGAGATAGTGCAAGCTAGCGCAGTTTTGAGGGGCTTAGATTGAACTATTGGTATATACAAAGGGTCACAAAACGCACTGTTGTAGGGCCAATTTCGCGGCCTTTCGCGGCCTTTCGCAGCCTACTCCTTTTCCTTTGGTCCACGATTATTTATTTTCTTTTGAATTACTAATTCTGATTTGTAAGAAAATAAAGATTTCTGAAGTTATATACTCCACTTATTTAAAGTACTCCACATATCTAAGAAGCTGCCTAATCCTTCCAACTTCCTGAGCACCTTCAATTCTTATCGCTACACACTTCTGCAACTGGAATTTGTTGCACAATTCAGTGTATCTTCAAGTACCTTTTATATCATTTTATTTTGTGTAGCAGTTACTGATCTTGAAATCAGAGAATGAGTAATAGCACAGATACACAACCACGAAAGCCGCTTTTGCAATGTGAACTAACAACAGAGGGGTTGGCCGAATCACCTCTCGTATATCTGAATGGTCGTTTCCTGTCAGTCAAGCTTGGACAAGAGATAGGAACTGGGAGGCTTAAATATAGAATCATGGCGAAACTCGGATATGGTGCGTTCAGTACCGTCTGGCTGGTTCGTCCCGTAGGCATGAGGTTTGCTCGACTGATTTGTTCTTATCTCAGTGGAAACTTGCTAATACCGTGCTTTCAGCAGCAGACGCGGCGGCTGGCAGGCTCTTAAAATTATGGAAGCAAATAGTGGTAGCGCAAGTCAAGAGGTGAAATCGGTGCAAGCTGTAAAGAATTGTGGGGTTGACGTGGCTGGCTGTCTGGATAAAAATGACACATGGCGAGAAGTGAGGGGTCATAACACATACTTGTGTTTAACTATGCCACTATCTGGTCCAACGGTAGACGAGGTTGTGGAATGTAGGCCTACATTGGAACAGAGACTTTTGTTGGCTTTCCATGCCACAGAGCTGATGACGAAACTGCACCGTGGCAGGATTTTCATAAACGGTCAATATTCTTAGCTCCATTGAATTTTACCATGCTAACTTGTTTTCTCTGCTACAGATTTCACAAGCTCAAATCTTTTGGTCAAAGTCAGAAAAGATCTGATGGATTTTACGGAGAAGGACATGATGTCCATGATCAAAAACGAAGCAGGAGACGTCAAGCAACAAATAATCGATGGAGATGGAAGACGTCGTTGGGTGACACCTACTGACCCTATCCCAGATACACTCTACGCAAAAGTCTCATTAATACCGTTGATTGATGAGAGATTTCAGCTGGAAATAATTGACGTGCACCAAGGTAAGTGAAGTCGGCAGGTGTCCTACATGCGTCGTCATAGTATCGCCATAGCGTTCAAACTTACGAATATCACAGATGCCTCCAAGAATGCTATCACACCATCATATGCTTCTCCGGAAACCATAAAGAGCCAGACTGTGGATGAGCAATCTAATATTTGGAGTTTGGGTGTGCTAGTGAGTATCATTCAGAGCCTAAATCATGTATAGACTTCTCTAACTCTAGTGAAATAATATAGCTTTGCAGAATACTTACTGGATACTACCCATTTGATTATAATAGCTTTGAAGGAGTTGTGGATGCTCAAAAGGAGTTCTTCGGTAAGTCTCTGACACTCTCTATCTTCAATCCTTTTTGTCGTGTCAGACTAACCACAACCTTACTCAGCAATGGGCCCGGAAGACCAACGCCAGAAGTTTAATTGGTGGATTGAAAATGCTTTCGATTCGACAGGACAACCTATTTTCGAGTCATATCGGCAAGACCGCCTCGCGGACCTTTTACTAAGCATATTCCACCGCCAGGTGGGCCTCTCATCGATTAAAGAAATGCTCAAATATATAAAGCACGGTGCACCAAAAAGAGCAGATTCAGGTTTAGAGCATGATTTCAGTTCAATGAGGATCTCATCGCAAGATTCTAAGAAAGCCGTCAAAAAAGACATTTCAGGTACACAATCAAAACAAACCTCCAGAAAGTCAAAGCCATCGAAAAGTTCAGCTGAAACTGTTAGTAGCACAAGTCAGCAGTATACCATCGCCGCTCCTAAGCATCGCGACCCCAGTTACAAAACCACAAAACCAGAACCAAGATCGTCTCGAAGTAGAACTGATGGGACAGAAGAGAAAAGGCGCCATCACTCAAGATCACAAACGCAACAACCAGCAGGCTGATGATTTAGAAGAGCATTGTTAACTTAAAGGAAGTTGTAAAATGCGACAGATATGAAGATCACAAGACTCTCGTCGTATGAAATTTGTTTATGAGTAGCGTTCCAAGAATAGCTTTTATCAATGTCATTCGTTAGATGCAATACATCGCGCAGACTAGAAATCTTTAACAGAAAGGCCGTCTACTCTCGAACAAGGATGTAAGTTCGAAACTCGAATTTTCACTTGATCTCATCCCCAGAGAGAAGAAAGCAGTGCCATGTAGACTGAGGCGGAAACCCAGTGGGTGGGACCCCGCCAGCCGGGTTGGGGTCCCAATAGGTGGGTTGCTGGCTTTGATGGGGACTCAGCGGGTGGGTAGAACTCGTAGGGATCCAATCCATTACCTGTAGGTTACTCATTACCCAGTAAGCTGCCAAGAACCTATTAGTTCTAAGTCACCCATTACCTAATACCCATACCCACCAATCACCACAAAACTTTCTAATATTAGGAGTAATATATAATCGTTGTCTCTGTGACTAGTACTATTAAGCCCTTTTGTCCATTACCCATCAAATAATACCCTCTCCCCCTTGAATAAAGGTTACTTTTTTAGGTGGTAAGAGGCAGAAAAAAACAACTTTTATTTATGGGGGGAGAGGGTAGATTACCTAGTAGATTCTTGGCCACCCACCAGGTAATCCATGGGTGGGATATCCCGTTATCCCATTATCCCATTACCCACCTGGCCCATGAGGTCCCACGCCGCAGTCTAGTGCGATGTTTAAAAAAAAACCATCAAGCAACTGTACCAACAAAAACCAACTATTATGAGATCAAAGGACAACATGTACAAAATCACTCCCCAAGCTCAACATCTACACTCCAATATGTTACTATATTGAAAGCTTAAGGTTCAGCCAGTAGTATACTCTAAAGGCAATATCACACATAAATCCTCTTTTAGGTAGTAGTTCTGTAGCTTAATATGTGAAAGCAATCTTAACTCTTTATTTTGCACCTAGACAGCTTTAGAAACCCTGGAATCATACCCAAGTCTCTTTGATCTTAGCCTAGTCTTCCTCTTTGCTTCTTAGACCTGTTCCATTGTGTTATTTCTGCTATTTGAAGCTTATTAAAAATGAAATGCTATAATCCTTCGAAATAGCAGTCACTGGGTAAGATCTGTGATTTCGCGCTAATAGACTAGTGTATTGAAGAATAAATACTTCTTTAGTACATTAGCTTGAGAACCATTAAAAGGCTCAGAAGAAGGAATCCTGAATATATTTGAACTTGTTAGTGGTAATACAGTTCTGGGTTAGTTGGTTGCTTACCTTTCTTTAATACCGTCAATATTTGATATTTTGGCCCACAGACTATTCATAGAGTAATGACACGCGCTATTAACTAGTGTAAGATGCTTGAATCTCTGAAATCTAATATCCTGTTGCTAGTACAGATATAAGATGAGCTTGGATGCATTGTATAGGCGTTTACAGTTTCTGAAGGGGTACCTTTTTGCGGAGCTAGGAAATGTATTCTACTGATAGTTTGTATTACTAGATACATTTGCCCCAAAGCCCAATAATATGTCGCTTGGTATTGAACTGAATACCGTGATTAGATCCAAGTCTACACGCGGGCGCTTCGCAATCATCAGCTGTGAAATATCCAATTTAGACCATCACGCTCCCCCCCCCCCCCACTGATCTTCAATAAGCATCTATTCATCTGACAATCTACCCATGCATTCAGACTCCATCATCGTATTTTTGCGTACTTCGAAGGGGTGCAAATCCAACCTAGTGGATGACTGGATACCATAAGGCGTGGTGGAAAGACCCGGAGACCCACCTATCTCCTATTTAGGTATCCAAATGAAACGTGCAACCCCTCCTTGATCTGTGCATCCCTAGTCTAGACTGCAGCGAAACCCCAATGGGTAATAGCCTACTGGCTGAGTACTCAGCTTATAAGTTCGATCCCCAAGGTAAATGAGGCCCTACTTGATGGGTTAAGAAAATCTGTAGGATCTTACAGATAGGCTGAAAGGTTGAAAACCAGGCTTATAGGGTTGTATCGTGACTTCTACGCTGCAGCCTAGCAGTCTTGACAAGCAGGCGCAGGCTGATTTTAAGCCTCAGAATCTAGTCTAAGATTTAAATCTTAGACGTAGAATTTTAAGCTCCAAAGCTCCACTTATTTGCAAATAACCTCAAGAATCCGCAGACCAACAGATTATCTACGGATATACGCTGAATATCCGCGGATTAATCACAATAGTACTATTTGAGAATTTCTATTATTTACTCTACAACGGATTAATCCGCGGATGATCTTAGTAATATTATAGGACCCCCACAGTTAACCGCTTGCGCAGCTTACCTGTACCTATTACCCGCCATACTAACAACTCGTTGACTAAATAAGCGCTTCGGAAAAACCATACAGACGATCTTCAAGCCTGGGCCCCTGGAACTCGCTGATCAAAGGACCACAGAGAATGCGTACATACGAGCCACCCGCTCAGAAATGAATTGGATTTCCTGATAGCATTTCAAGAGATTTTCTTTAAGACCGGTATCACAATCTCAAATTCCTTGCCCGCCTCGTCTTTTTCACACTTCCAACCAAAAACACTAGAGAGAATCTCTACCATCAATATCAGCATCATCACCAACCACGCACTTTCTCTTTAGCTTCCCTTGTCTGCATCCGCATCCGTATCCGCATCTACCCACGCCCACATCTACCATGCCAACCTAAACTAGTCTCAAGCAACAGACATACAAATCCCGGCCTCAATAATCCCCATTATTCGTGATATCCTTCATAAAGACCGCCGTGGCCATGTCCACCGCGCACGCTTCCAATTCCTTCCAAGTTTCTCTCCGTCTCTATTTTCATCTCCCGTTCCCAAAAGTAAACGCCGAACCACGCAGTACGATACATCATTAGCCCACGCACTCTCACTTGCACTATATAACAGATTCAAACGCCCACCTTCTCTCCATTGCCTACTTCAATCCCTCATCGATCACAGAATAACCATTTACCGGTTTCATCCCGCCTCAATCTCTTCTCCTCTCTTCTCAACTCCTTAAACCCTCTATCCCCCAACCCTCAATACACTACACACAAAATAATCAGATCCGTAGATATCCAGAACAAGATCTACACTGTAAGTGCGACGACCCGTAGCGATTGTACTTGAGTCGTACACGTAGTTAGCTTGAGTCGCGCACATGTAGCTGCATATAGCCAGCCCGGATGCCACTTCACTAAGGGCATCGCTGAGCATATCCCTGGTGGCTCCCTGGTTCTATATAAGGCCTCTCTTCTTCTTCTTCCTGTATACAGCTTTAGTTCGGTAGTTCAATATTCTAAGGTCATTCAGCACTTTCATTAGTGGTCTCGTCACTGTAAGTCCTTTTCTAAAGTATCCATCTCAAAGGTACAGTACAATCCGACCAGATTATCCGTAGATATTCACAAACAATCCATCTATATAAATCAAGTATAATTAAGTTGCAAAGAAAAAAAAAAGAAGAAAAAAAGAAGAAGAGTATATCCTCCAGCCCCTCAAAAACTAAAACTTGACCTCTAAGTATTCTATCTACCACTATATAATTAAAGGAAGTCCGGACCACCACCTCTGATTAGTCTATTAAAGTTCGCAATACCGTGACTTCTGTACATCTATCTGATTCTGCCCTGCTCAGCCCGGCGATCCCCTGATTAGGTATACTAAATCACACTTTTATAAAAAACAACAGCGAGTTATCTTCCGAGTAGAATAAAGAGTCTAAAGCGACTTACTAACTACAGTTTACCTAACTCTAGATCTTTAGATAATCTGCTCCAAGTTACTATTCAATTAATCCGTAGACCCTTAGTAATACATACCACACCACTACAATTTAACCTAACCGATTACGTAGAACTACTGTAGTCCCACCCTCGAAATACTTCGCTTCCCTCAAATGCGTATTAACATTTCTCTCTCTTTTTTTTACTCCTTTTTTTTAATTCTTAAAACTAGTTTTAAATAGAATATTCTTTTTTTTCTTTTCTCTCTTTTATAATTGTAAATTCATTTGATATAACGATTTATATAAGATTATATATACAGGGCTATATATACAGCCCTATCTGAGAACCCCGTTGTTAAGGGGTATCGCTAAAACTAGTTTTAGAGCTCTCTAGATGTGACGAGACTGCTGATTTAAGACACTGAATGACCTTGGAATATTGAACTGAAGACTAAAGCTATGTCCAAGAAGAGGGACCTTATATATAACTAAATGCTCCAGGGCTGTGCTTAGCGATACCCTTAGCTAAATAGTATGTATACTGGGTTATGCAAGCTGCGTATACGACTTGTACATAGTCGTCACACCAGATCTGTATATAAAACTTGTTCTTCTTCTTCTTCTTATAAATAAACCCAGCTTTTTACTTCAATATCCCAGAATATAATAATAAGAGAACAAGAATCGCAAGAAACAAAAATAATATTAAACGAATCTACAAAGAAGAGAAATATAAAGAGAGTAGTACAAGTACCCAGTATACACTACACTGTACTTAGCTCCCACCTAGGTTGCAGTTGCGCCCGATACTAGGTCGTAATCTTACCTCCCTCTTAACCCGGGTTATACTTTTATACAAGTATTTTCGCTAGTGGTCTCGTTACACTTAGTCAGGAATTATCAAACTGCTGCTTGAATCATATGAACCTAACTAGTTACTAATAAATATATAATACTATATCTCTCTAGTACCTAGCAATCAACTTCTAGTCCTTTAACCCCGATCTCTTCTCTCTCTTTTTCAATCATCTGCCCTTCAGTGTGCACTCCTATCATCAGAACAAGCAATATCACGATCAAGATCAATCACATCACTAAAAAAGACATTTCAACATTACTTAGAAAGTATCAGTTTCATAAATATGGTATCATATCAAGCCTAATGCTGCTCCACTACTCCCCTCGCCTTTGGGGAATCTAAACGTCAATTAACCTTTCCTACCCAATCCGAATAGTCTCCATCTATCAATCTCATCTTTATACATATCTGCTGAATCATTGATTTCGCTCGCACCATCACTCCCGCCCTCATGCTACATCACTTATCACTACCTATACCCACCCCACTGCTGTGCTGCACCTCCACCTCCATTCCCATTACCTGGACCCATGCCCTGCCCCTGTCCAACACCCCTCCCTTCATCCCCAAAAGTAGCCGCTCTCCTCGGCGGTCCCCTCAATCCCATTTCCTCATCAACATAATCCCCCCTTCTCATCCCACCACCCTGATGCATAGGCCCCGCCGTTGCCGCCCTTGGAATCCCCGGATCTGCGAAGTTCCTGTTCCCAAACTGCATCTGCTCTCCGCCCACATCCGAGTTTCCTCCACTCATCGATGACACCGGGCTATGTACTTCCGGCTGCGGATTATAAGTTTGATACGCATTAGTATTTCCTCCCAGCGATTGTTGTTGTGGCGCCGGCGACGATCTCCCCATACCCTGTTGTAACGACGGGTCAAATGGCGTTCTTCTCCCTTGGCTCTGCGCTTGGCTCTGCGCATATGGATCCATAGGCGTTCTTCTACCACCACCAAATTCTGACCCGGGTGCCGGCGAGCCTCGACCTTGATTTTGCATGTTCGGATAAAATGGGGTTTGTCTACCATATTCCGATCCCGGCGGTGGTGACATCATTCGATCTTGCGGATTTTGGTTCTGCATATTCGGATCGAAAGGTGTACGACGCCCCATTGATGGAGCTGGGCCCATCGGTGTATTCGATCTTGGAATTGGTCTACCGTACGAATCCATGGTATTTTGTCTTTGAGGGCCTGGAAAACCGGGAGTATTTCGTCCGTCGGCGTAAGACATTGGACTTGCCGTAAACCCACGATCGGGTCCCATAGGAGTGAACATTTGCGGTGGAACTTGAGGCGGACCCCGCTGCCATTGGCTGTTTTGAGACCCGACTGTATTCGTTCGTTGGGGTCCAGGGAATACATTTGTGTTGATCTCCGGGACCGATGGAGGTAAACTCGAAGGAGCATAACCCACTGGGCCTGCATTGTTCAACAGGGGTGCGTTTGAAGCATAGCTTGCTCCTGTAATCGATCTTCCTGGTTGCGGTCTTGCTTTTTCCAATTCATCGAGTTCGAAAGTTGCGATTTGAGGAACGTTTCCACTGGGGGTTCCAGGTCGAGAAGTATATTGTGGAAGAGTCGTCATGGTATCCTGTCGGTGAAGCATTGGCATCTCGGGGAGTTTATCGCCATCCGTCTTGGCATCCGCCAATGTAGGTAAAGTCGCTTGGCGACCGGTAGGTGGCTTTTCCCCTTTCTTTACGGCTTTTGCTTCTGCTTTCACTCGTTTCCTTTCCTCCTCCTCGATGGCTTTGTTAACCTTGGCGCTGACAATCTTCGTCAATCTCTCGTTAATTTTGCGCTCACAGTATCCAGTAAGTCCGCCATCAGCGTTGGGTACGTAGTGATATAAGAACAAGAGATAAAACAAGATGGCGAGGATCAAGCTCAGAATCGAGAATATCCAAATGATCAACGTGAAGACCATGCCGGACAAGATGACTGCTTGTTGATGTTGGGCTTCGGCAAGGATTCCCATCTTCTTGAAGAACTCAACCAAGGTATCTCCAACATCACCGGCATCGCTGGGATCAAGATTTGACTTGAAAACAGAGTATAAGGTAATTGCATTGATAACTTGACGAGGACCTTGACAAAAGATGACTCGAATCCAGGCTGTAATGGTTAGCAAATGGGGCGGGGAGATTGATGATTGTGGCTTCACATACATTGGAAAGCGAAATATGTAAACAGAGCCACATACTCTGCACCCTTCTTACTCTTGGTGAGCTCAGCGAAGACCAAGAATCTTCTCCATCCTCTACCCGTATTACCCATTTTAATACACTCGAGACGAACAGCTAAATTATCCAGGTAACTTTCGGCGACGGCACCTCGTCGCATGGTTCGGAATGCTCGAAGATGCTCGAATCCAAGATTGACCCATGATGCGATGATACACCCCGAGAAGATCCATTTTGAGATGTTGAGGGGAATGTATGGTTTGATCTCTCCGGACCAACGATTGAAAGCAAGAAGATTGACGGCAGTAAAAGTATCAACGGCATAGACGGCAGTTGATATGAATAAGGAAATCCAGAGATATGCATAGGCGAAAGGAGTGAAACATGATGTTGATTTGAAATCGTTAAGACTCTGTGAACTGGATTAGCCATATCTCATTGCCAAACCAACAAATCGAGGCGTACAATGAAATCCCATTTCTGTTCAGGACGTAGATCATCCACCTTTACCCGTCTCGATGCGCAGCCCATTTTGGATAGTATGTATGGTATGGGTGGGTATAATATTTGTAATTAAAAAGTCGCTCGGCGCTGCCACGACGACAATATTGTCGAAAGCACCTGGCTAGAAGAGAAATGAAATGAAAGTCGTAAAAGACGGTTGGATATTTGGATCCGAAGGTTCTTTCTATAGTTGTGTAAAGGGCGTAAATTGATTGCACTTTGGTCGATCTCCGCCTGCGAAGTATTCGACTGGTGCGAATTGATGGGGGGTTGGTGAGGTGGTGAGGTGGTGAAGTAGCGAGGTTCAATTCAGAAAAAGGAATTGAGTTGGGTCGGGAAGAGAAGGGAAAGGAATCATAGGAGACGAGGGCGACGGTCGGAATGAAATTTGTTGCAAGGTCGAACGAGGGGCGGACCGACCGACGTCAATGATAGTTGTGGTGAGGCCGTGGCTCAAGTCCTGCGCAAGAAGCACAATTGAGGATAAAAAGTGGCTAGGTATTCCTTATTGTTCGGCCATTTCTATTGTTGTGGGGGGATTGTTGTTATTCACAGAATTTTGAATGCAAAAAACGAGGGCACTTTTTTCGAGGTGTGTAGTAGCTTTTCGCGACGTCGATATTTTCAAGTGAATGCGACCAAGGGACAATAGGATGATACTTGGTAGTTCTTGGAGGTCGAGTTGATAGCGGAAGAAAGAAAATGGACGGCGAATGTTCTGCGGGTGATGGTCGGGAGCGGATACTTTTCTGAAGCGCGGGAGTTTGATCGACTGCGTAGAAATGGTAAGGTAGTCGTAGTCCTGCAGGAAAGGAAAGGAAAGGAAAGGTAGTCGTAGTCTGACAGGAAAGACACGGAAAAGGCAAGGTGAGAATTATGTGAGGATCAATCAATTCGGGTCGCTGACGATGAAAAGTCGGGATCTTGGCGGCTATGATGTCTTCAATGAGAAAACGAGGGTTGAAGGAATTTGCACATCAAGCAGCAGAAGCGCATTGAGACTGTGGGAAAAGGAATGTTCATGTCCAACAGCGTTTAGCCAAGCGTTTCATGGATGGGATGATAGGCGACGACGTTGCCTTATGGAAGAAGCGCATTGAGAGTGTGGGAAAAGAAATGGAGAGCAAATGGATCCCACATGGATGCAGAATGGGATGCAGCTGCACATGTGAGTCCTCCAAGTGAACCGTGCCGGGTGTAAGTGAGGGGTGCAGGGTTGGAGGATGAGACGTGAGAGCGCCTTGGCGTGGCGGATTTGATACGAGACGGCGCAGGACCGGACGGGTACAGGGCGGGTACACAACGGTACAGAGCAGTTCTCACCAAAGCATCCTCGACAATGTTACTCTATATCTATGTGCATCGCTCTCAGACGCTGCATCTTTTCTTTTCGGCCGTTTGAGAGGTGTGAGAGGGGGAGAAGTTTAAAGAAAGGGACGAACAATTGCTTTTTGCTTTCCGAACAATAGCCCTCGGGAGAAGTTGGAACAATAGCCCTCGGGAGAAGAAGTACAGTCCGGTACAGTACAAGTACAGTCTGGTACAGGACAAGTACCTCGCATTTCCACCAATTCCCAGTGAAATTGCTACTTGGTAGATAAGGATTAACGGATTAACCACAATTTTAATCTACTTAGTACTCGATAACCATATCTTGTAAGATTATTGGCCGAGGAACCACCCACGCTTTTTCCACAATGAGCCATTCTCTTCGGAGCTTGACCTGATTGGCTGCTTTTCCCCTAATATTACTAGTAGTATGCACCCTTGTTGGAAATAGCACAACGTGCAGAGAACAAACGTAGTCATTCGGCCAATCATTGTGTTTGCGTGCCTGGATTTCAAGACTGGAAGAATGCAGGTACCCGCGCTTCTATTGTTATGTACAAGTAACTTATGTATGCACAAGTATACTTGTACAAGTAATGTATGTACAAGTAATGTATGTCATGTATCTACTCTCCTCCTTCCTTCCCCCTCTTCATCAAAATCTCAATGCCACCTCTCTCTTCCTCTCCCTTCCAATCATACTCACTCGGAACATCCTTCAAAAACGTCAATTGATTCAATCCCAACCTCAATCTCAATCCCAATCCCAACCTCAATCCCATTCTCAACCTCCATCTCAATCTCCATCTCAACCTCATCTCAATCTCAGACCCTCAACCCTCCACCATCCCCTGCCCATGAAACATTGGGGAAACAACCCGTGCACCTCCCTAAAGTATTCTTTTCTCTTTGCCAAAAGAAAGGATGACCGACCAACCTGCGACCTGCAGTAGCTTGTGAAGAAACAAATGCATAGCTTATGAAGAAACAAATTCAAACACATCATCATCATCATCATCATCACCATCATCATCATCACCATCATCATCATCACCGTTGAATTACGGAGTACAGTACAGTGGGATATAAAGGGATTCTACACGAGACTTACCTAGAATATACTAGTCGGCCTCCACGGCAGTGGCCCTCGGAGAGCCAGCGGAGCGTCATTCATTTTAATAGGAAATAGAAAATAGAATAGAAAAATTACTATCAACGGGAATCCTTCCTACTACAGTTATATGTGCCATAGATTATGCCATACTTCTGCCTTATGCGACAGGGGTCGTTCATGCCACGTGAGAATTAAATCTACACGTGTTTGGTAAGATTATGTAAGTTATAGACGAGACTGACTGTGACTGCTGGCTTGATAGTGAGTGACACAGTGTGGTTGGTGCTGGTATATTGGGACTTGGATCTAAGTTCTGGATATATATATAGATTAGAAGGATATATACTTATTAGAATGAATGCGCAGTTGTTCATCTATAAATCTGTTATACTATATACTAGGTTGATTGCATTTGAACAGTCATACTGGATCTACTTTTTTTTTATAACTATCTACAGTTCAATCTTATTATCTTCTTCTCCTTCACATTTCCCTTCTACTCCTGGTGGTACAGTACAGTACTACCACGGTTATCCGTTTGCGCAGCCTAGGGCTCGCACTGTCCGTTGTACATACTGCATTTCCAATATTCCCCAAGCAAATAACGGACAAGAAAGAAAACGAGGCAATTAGAGCAGCTAAGCCGCCTCTTCACTCGGTGAGACTTAAAAGAGGCACATGCTTATGCTTACGAGGCGGGCGATGGCGTTCGATATTTGACCAGTTGGTACGGGTACACAAAGCTCTGGGCTCTGCCTCGCTATATGCATGCGCAACTTACACATGCTACCCTGTGTGGTGGCAGTAAGCTCGCCGGGCTCGATCGAGAATGCTGTTATTAGTGATCACAAATTTATTCTTTTGATTTTATTCTTCACAAGGGAGGAAGGTTTCACAAAGGCATAGGCGATTACTAAGCATCACGTGCGCTTTTCTCAACTCATTCATTCTGTGACACTCGTAGAATAGTTGTACTGTAGTCATGTCTAGAATCAGCAAGCTCCCATGCGAGATCACAGCTTGGATATTTAAGAAGTTTGACAATGTTCGCTTTGGTTCTGCTATCTGTTCTTACCTGCTGTCATTTCTTTACATCTTTATCTACAGCATTCGTTTATTAAAGGAGAAGTTCTAAGAAATCAGATCCCATAAACTCTACTGCGATACAGTATTGCGTCTCTAGAAGCAGTGCTGGGTAAATCTATATCATACTGTATTAAGATGAAGGTGATACTGGCTTTAGGTCATTGCACAAACAGTTGGAACAATTCACTAGCTCTCTTAGGGTGTCGAATTTTTTCATCGACTTGAGCTAAATTGATAAAATCAAAGCTTGATGCTGAGGTCGTTTTGCTCTACAATCAGCTAAATGCTGAACTTTGCGAAAGCGTCGAGGACAACCAAGAGCCCCTTTTCAGCACACCGAGGAAGAGCTGAGTGCTCTGTCTCCTTGCGAAGACCTCCATCACGCAGATGAAGGTCCTAAGATAGTTGGAAGAACCGCATACAATTCTCTCTCTCGAGGTGGGTTTGTCATGTTTGCTGATAATGTTAGATTCCGTCAAAGCGCCTATGTGCTGTGGGATGCGGACAGTCAACGAAGATATAAGATGCTGTAGGTACTTGATCACGTCAACGAGAGCATAGCACGTGAGGCTTACAATGCGATGGTCCACTCTTGGGAAGAACGATCAAAGATCTAGGAGACAGGGGGGTCTGGATATTGGACTGAGAATGATTTGAGTAAGATGGTGCGATCTCAGATCAGTTCCATCTGAGAAATGTGGTCGTTGGCTAAATCCTTATTCGACGCTTGGACAAGATTGAAATTCTTTCTGCCATTCTTTGGTGTTCGAATTGTTCAGTATTCGATCTGACGGTTACCTTGGCATGAGCAAGCTTTTAATTCTCATGTTGATTTGATTTCTCAACCTCTGGTCATCATCCCACCTTACTCTGCCATGTAGATAAGCTGCGGCGGCAACCGAATGGGTCGGATTCCATGACCCGGCCCATTACCCTGGGTATTACCAAGGCCCAACAGGGCTCAATGGGCTGCCAAGGGCCGGTTGGGTAACCCAGCCTGGCCCGGACATCGCCACATTAAGGGTTACATTCATCATTTAGTGATGTTGAAGGTCTGCTTAATTAGTCTTTGAATATGATATGATGGAATAAGGCGGACCATAGGATAATGGGACGATCGTTCCCGGATGAGCAGTCTCCTGCTTGTTGGTTCCTTCGGAAAACTATTGCTCCCACAGATATCAATATCGCACGAGGCGGTGTCTTGAGTTTATTTCTATCCCAACATCATCTTCCCGCAACTAAGGCACTGGAGTTATTGTTGCGGATGCTTTTATAATCTTTTCGAGCATGTTCATCCTTGAAGCTACGTTGTCCGTTTTGTCTCCCCTTTTATGATGTTTGGGTTTAAATGTTCGGCATGTCCAGCAAATCGAAGGTATTTCGAGCTTGACAACTTGAAAATAAAAGTTCTTTTGTCACTTTAGAGTACTTAACAGAAGTATCTAATAGAAGTATTTACCAAGAAATCATATTCGGTCGAAGTAGTTATCATCGCTGGCGAGATCAATCCCTGACTATACTACCAGTCGTGCAATTACTAACACCTTCAAGATTTCTTGAAGATACCACTGGACAGAAAATATCGTCCGTCAAACTGACTTGCTGATCATTGACATCATCTCACTTGTTGTTGCTGCACGATGTTGAATTTCTAAGGGTTGCAAATATACGTACTTTGCTTGAATTGGCGGAGCATCATTGATACATGGCGAAACTCTGTTCTTCCATGCATGTGACACTCTGAATTTATCACTTATTTCATTGTGACAAGATGCTACACGGCTATGTCGCCAGGATATGTATAGACCAAATAGGATAGCATTCCCGAGCTTAGCAGTTATTCTTTCTGCTGACATAGTCCGGCTTAGTAGTGATTCTCCCGCATTACCAACAGGCTACTTCGGCATATGTATGTGCCAACACACCCATCACATTTTGTAACATCGACTTCGCAAAATCGCTATACTTATCGGACTGCATGCCACTTACAAGTTGTTCTAAACTTAGTAAATATTGCGTGATGGGTGTGTAATACGAGAAAGGATTGTGGCTGTACACCCCCACATACCCACTTACTAAACCATACCCGCAGGCCTGGAGATGTAACCTTAAACATCAAAAGTTTCCCACAGCCACAAAACTCCGCCTACCTCTATCGGATTGATATGCAAAGCGATAACTATGATCTTTTCTTCCGTCTGTCTCAGCTGATGATGGTGATCTCTATCATGGATTGAAAGCTTGACTCTACCGCCGTGTTTGTTTTTATTCGCAAACTGGAAATCCCAGTCCTTTAGCAGTAAGAGAGAAAAAAGGAAGAACGAAATCTAAGATGGCGACCAGCTCGAGAGTCGATGAGTATAGGGTTTTGATTTATGGCGATACAGGGGTAGGAAAGTCGAGTTTGCGGGACAGGGTATGGAGTCTTCTTTCTTTATGTCATTGAGAATGATGAGATGGTATGGGCGCTGGGACTTTCAAGTTTCACTTTTGCTTTTGGCGGTTTCAGCTACTACCCAATGAAATCAAGGAGACATTGACCTAAATTCCGCTGCTAGATTCTCGAAAACGAAGACTCGGAGGAAGCCAATAATGTTCGCCACATTCTCATCAACAATCACCCTATCCTCATCCACATAAGCGAAATCTCCCCCTCGGCACCCGTTGCCGCCCGCGAACATTCCATCCGTGAAGCAGACGCAGTCATACTTATGTATTCAATCTGTTCGACGAAATCGTTCGAGATGCTGGAGAGATTATGGACGGAAGTTAAGTTGGTCAAAGTACCGCAGCAGAAGAGAAGTGGAGGGCTAGGAATGCGGGTTTGGATTGTAGGGGGCATGAAGGATCTGTGGGAGAAGAGAGCAGTGCAGGTTGAGGAGGGGAAGTCGTTGGCGGATAGATTGGGAGCGGGATGGGGGGAGTGTGCTGGGAGGGGCGGTGATGGGGAGGGGGTGGAGGGGGTGTTGG